>CBVK0100020532.1:0-37709 GCA_900067695.1 Picea abies | reverse complement strand
CCGCTCTTCCGATCTCACAGCTTACTCAAATTGGGTATGTTGAGGGAGGCCAAATACGGCATGTGAAGTGGTGGTGGAGGATTAGTTCCATCCATGGTGTGAGCCAGTTGTGTATCTGTCCCTTAAGGGGAGTTGGGTGGGGTTGTACTTCCTCCCTCAGAAAAATTTTCCCCCTTGCTTCCTTGTAAAGGAGAGCTAGTTTATGGGTGGCCTTGGGAATTGGACCCAAGTAAAGAAGAACCAAGCAAATTTGATCAAAATAGTAGTGCTCACAGGGGTGTGAGAGGGTTGATCCGGTGAGTTGGCGAGACTAGGCACTCCTCCTAGGATTAGAGGGAGATTTTGAAAGCATCTGGAACGACGGGGATTATGTGGGTCCCCTATGATGTCTGACTAGCAAAGTGAAATGTGTGTAAATGGTGGTGAGATCAATAAATGAACAAGAGCTTTGTATAATTTGGACCTTCAAAATATATCTCACAATCACATGTAATCACAAGAGAATCATACATAAATCCAATTGACAAGAAGCATATATGTGAGTAGCTGGATTTTGTCCGTGTGGGAGAAAAAACAAAACAAAAGATCATGTCTTGTAGAGACGTAACATCCTTCCTCTCAAATAGCACTGGACCTACCAATAACACTCAACAGTGGGGTTTGAAGCCATCGGAAGATGAACTAGTGAAGGATGAAATAATCCGTTATAATGAGGGGTAGAGGGTGCATATCCCGAAAGAGATCACAATATTTACCAATAGACACACAAAATCTTATCAAGGTGCAATTACAACTCACAATTTCCACCTGGGTAGATGTCCTAAAATTTGGCCAGTAGGTACCTCGGTCAAAGTGCGACATTTAGATTTTCAACCTCATAAATGGGTCATGGGTTGGATCGCTTCCAAGAAGTGGGTGCCTCAAGGGGGGCCACACATAACAACCAGAACTTGATCTTCGACCCTTCACAGGTATCTCCCTGCCTTATTGTGTTAGGAACACTTGACTTGGAGGATTTTAATGTTCCCTATATGTCAACTTCTAATGTTTGAATACGTGAGAACCAGATAACAGGGGGTTATTTGGATTCCTACCCCTGAGATCCTACCTAGACTAAAAATTTATTTTGGCACCTCCTGTGGAGGAAAAAGTAGTGAGTTTAAAAAAAATAAAATAGATGTGATTGTTTGAGAGATTAGGGGTGTGAACCAATCTCATTTGAATTAAGTGGGTGTGGATAATTTCTTCAAGAAATAGTGGGACATTTTGGAATCCCTTTGGAGGAGACCTACTTCAACCTCCACAATTCAAGATGAAATTATGTGAGTGAAGAGTGAATTTTGTGTGTGAGCAAGTGATAAAAATGTGGCAAATTTTTAATAAGTTCAGTGTCACCTTGCAACATGTGGACTTCCTGTGGTGTTATAATCCTAAATTACACCACACATGCTTACCTGGCATCAAGCCAACTCATATCCCTTCTTTACCGAAGCACTATTGAACAACTCCTTGAAAATCCTATTTTATAAGGGCCCACATGCCCTACTCCATTACTGCATGCGTGTACACGTTGGTTGACCCAAAAAAACCCGCGTGGACCGACAAAAGCACAAAAAAAGGAAAGTTGTCGACGAAACACAAAATCTATGGGTGAGTTAACTGAAACTCCTGGCCATGCATGGCCGAGGGTTCGTCCAAATACTTAGCTCCTTCTAGCCTATAAAAGAAGGGGTAGGGGTCCCATTTGGAAGGAGGAAAAATATAGCAAAGAAACTCTGCCCATTTATGTATTCCCATTGTCCCAACCCTTTAGCCTTTCCTTGTGCCAAAGGAGATTCAAAGCAAAGTAGTTGGAGGACAGTAGAAGAGGAGCCCAGGATCAGGCTCGAGGAGTGGTGGTCGGTCTCAACTTTTGTAAGTTGATTGATTCAAAGTAATAAAGAAAATGTTTTTCATGTCCCAATTCATGAACTTCTATAGTTTGATTAGTATATGTTTGGATTTATAACCCGTTAGTATATAAGTAGGTTGCATGCATAATTGTTGCTTGTCTTGGATGCATGTCAACTTTGGAAGGAGTATTGCAAACAAGTAATCAAGTACAACAGAGGATCAACATCAAACATCATGAACGAGGTAGGTTGACCTTTCCATGCATTTACTAAGAAAAGGGGATTTAAATCTAGGGATGAAGGTAGAAAGTAGTTTCTCTTCGGTCATATATGCATGCAAAGTCTGAACTCTATTTGCTAGTCCATAGGGAGTTTTCCCTCACAACATGTGGTCCTTCCAAATCTTGATTACCTATCTTACTAGATGCCATTGGTACAACCTTGTAGAATTTTAAAGTCCCTAAAGAACTAGCATGTGGACATGTGGGTCCTTACCAATCCTTTAAACTCCATAATGTGATTTAATCTAAGAAAGCTTCAAAAAATTATCCTATATTGCAAGCATGTGGGCATGTATGGGCCCATTACAATAATCTTTAAACTCCTCTAGTGATGTAAACTAGGAAAGTAGCTTCAAAAACTATCCTAACTTTGCAACAAGTGGGCATGTATGGGCCCTTACAAATTTAGGATGTTTTGAAAAAGAAACTAAGAGGATCCCTAGGGGGGGTTTGTCCTCTCCTAAAGATTTTGTTTTTAAGGGAGATGAAATCTTTCGTCAATCGCTTTTCTGATTCTCAAGATCGCTCTACAGTGTGAGAGAAGAGCATACTCAATGATTGAAGTTTGATTTCTAGTCCCAATGCAAGTTTTTATATATGTGATAGTAACAGATCTCAACTTAACTTTTACAATCAAAACAAGCCATCCATGTGGAAAATCAAAGCAAAAGAGGAGAAATATGGTTCATTTTAACCCCCTAAGTGCCTATGTTTTGACTAACCCTTCATGTGGAGAGGGAATATAAATGTGGTGCATTTACAAATTGCATAAAAGAAAGACTTTGAAGGCTAGGGGATTTCAAAAATCACAAAACACTCTTACAATTTCAAGACTCTAGACAAATGTGCAGGTTATAGTTCAGACATAGGCATAGTTGGCGCACAATGTGTATAGAATAAAAAACCTTTGGGCACACGGTGCGCAGAATGCGCAAAAAAACACAGTGTTGTTGGTTTTTGGTGCACAATGCTCAGAATGTGCATCTATGGGCTGAAATACCCGCGCACGTTCTAATACGTGTCAGGGGGGGTTAAGTGGAATTCTCCTTTTCCAGCTCCAAACTCAGCTCTTTGCAGGCAAGGTTAGGCCAGTTATGATCCCTGCAAGGAAAATGGGTCAAAAAGAGGTTCTCAAATAACCCAAATAGGGAGGAAATTGATACCTTATCCCTAGTATGGTCGCCAATCTGTTGTGTCCCTTTCATCGCTTGAATGAGAAAAAGAGGGGCACTTGCAAGTCTAGTTAGGTCTTCTAGACATGACAAGGGTTAGTGTATGAATCAAACAATTCAATCACATGAAATAAAAAAATAACTAAGATAACAACAACTAAAGAAATAAAACTAAAATGCATGAAGGAATTAGAACCAAAACTAATCAAACAAATGACCAATAATTATGCCACCAATGGAGAAGTATATTAGTGGGAAAACACTGTAGAAAAAAGGGGGACTTATGGATCCCCTCTTCTTCCTTGGGAGGGCTCTTGAATCCCCTATGTGAGATCTCTTCTTACAAATGATAAACTAGAAAGAAAATGGTGAAGAAATCCAAGCTTATCCCCTCAAGAGGTGAGGTGAATAGCTTAATGAGATGATGCTAATATGCTCCAAGAAGAAAAGAGGTTTATTGTAGGAGAATAGAGGTAGCATAACAATACAATGATATTACTGAATTCTAAGTGCACACATGGAATCCTTGTATAGCTTCCCTTTGAGGTAATATCTAACTGGTCTTTAGTGTGAACAAGGGGCTCTTTAGGGAACCCTTAGGTCTTTGACCAGCCTCCCACTCAGATTCAGCTTGAATTTGAGGGTCAAATCAAGTTGGGAGTTGGTCCAGAAGTGGGTGAGGGGTCGACAAGAACCATAAATTCGATGTTCATAGGAGTGCACAAATTTTATCGTACACAGTCGTGCATCAGGTGCATGTGTGCTCTTCTGGCTTCTTTGGCCTGCGTACATGCACGTGCATCCTTTAGTGTTTTAGTGCATATCAATTTTTTGACCAGTTGTATAGTTTTTGCCTCTTGGAAAATGATTTCTTGGTGTTGTAGTTGCATTAATAGATGTTTGGAGATGTTGTATTCTTGTAACCATTTGCAGACAAAATTTCAGTGATAACACATGGTATCAAGTCAATATGATCACTAATACTTCTGATAGGTGGCAATGAGTTAGGAAACTCATCCACTACTATGTTAGCAAAATTCTCCAACAACTTTTGAACTTCTTCAGGAAAATCATCCATAGAAGTACTTGCAAGGACCACTTTGGGTTTCCTCATCACAACAAACTACATCTCTTGTTCCTTCTTAACTTCACTTAGGAGTTCCTTCCCACTCATGAGAAGTATGCTTGTGTTGGATTCTTCTTTTACTTTCTTCTCCTCTATTGGAAACAACATGTGTGTCCTACCATTATTTTCCAAAGTGTAAGTGTTCTTTCTCCCATCATAAATGAAATTCCTGTTAAACTACTATGGTCTTCCCAACAAAACATGACATACATCCATGGGAATTACATCACACAAAATCTCATCTCTATATCCACCTATTTTAAATTTAACAAGGCATTGTTTAGTTACCATTACCTGGTGTCCTTTTTGCAACCATGAGACATTATATGGATTTGGATGTGTAGTTGTCTCTAGCTCCAATTTCTCCACCATCTCTATGGATACTAGATTATCAATGCTCCCACTATAAATTATCACCTTGCATACTTTGTCTTTAGTCTTGCAAGCTGTCCTAAACAAACAATTCCTCTGCACTCATTTTTCAACCTCTGGTTCTAGCTTCAAGAGAACCTTCCTCAGCATCATATATTTTTCATCCTCTGCACCTTCTGCTTCAACATTCCTTTTATTTGCTTCTGAAATGTGTCCTTCACTTCCTATTTCTTTCTTTTTGCTGGAACACTCCCAAGACTTTTGTCCTAGTTTTCGACAGGTATAACATATTATCTCTCCTCCTCTACTTATTCCTCTTTCTTTGGAAAAATAATTTCTTCCACCAAGTTGTCTCCCTCTAGAGCTTCCTCCTCTTTATGAGTGATTGTGGGTTTTCTCATCCTCACCCTTGGGCTTCTGTTCCTTATCATGGGCAACTCCTTTACCTCTATTCGGGATTCTACCTTTGACTCACTACCTTTGTTTTCTCGCCAACTTCTCCTCTACTTTCAATGCATATTGATATGCCTCCTCTACTCTCCTCACTGATGTCATGTTGATTTCATATCTTAGGCCATTTATGTACCTAAAAAATTTATCTTCATCTCTCTCCCTCTGTCCAATCCTGATGTTCATCTTGTAAAACTCTTCCGTGTACTCTTTCACTATCATTCCCTTCTGTCTCAAGTTCTGCATCCTCCTAAACATATTTATTTGATAATCCTTGGGCATGAAATTAGCCTTCAGTTTGGCTACCATTCTATCCCAACTCTTAATATTTTTCTTACCTTTTCTTCGTCTGTCAGCCCGCAGTTCATCCCACCACAATGTTGCATGTCCTTTCAGTCTGGTGATAGCATGTCTCACCTTCTTTTCCTCAATGACATCTTCATAATTGAAATAATTGTCCATGGAACTTATCCAGTCCAGTAGCTCTTCATCATACAAATTTCCTTCATACATTGGGATATCTATATTTTCTCTAGCTCCCAACTTGACAACAACTTTTAGTAAGCGTTCTTTGACAACATCTCCCCTTGAAACTTCGTCAACCTGTATCTCTTCACTTTCTTCCTCAATGGCATCTCCAGCATCAGGTGCTCTCCTATGCATTGCTTCCATCACTTCCAAACTTGCATGTAGTTCCCTCATTTCCCTTTCGACAGCTCGATAGGCTACAGGAAGCTCCATGCATCTCCTCGGTGGCATTATCCTAACTGGTTCTCACACACAGAGTAAAATTTGGAGTTATTTTAGGCTCTGATACCACTTTACTCATATCCCCCCTACTCTCCCTTGGGGTTGCTTGACCTCCCGGTCAAGGATCAATAAATCTTTGAGCTGAATTAGCTCTTTGATACCTTACTGATCTCAATATCAATCAAACACAGGCCCTATTATCACCCTTAGGGTTTTCACGATCACGATCTGATCATTGCCAATTTTCCCGTTGATCGACGGTTCATAAAAATTGTGGGATGCCAACGTGCTCGCTCTTTATTAGAGGATTCTGTCCCCACAATATATAAAGTGCTCACCCAAATCTCTTTTAAATCATGGTCATTGATCTCCTATCCCGATGAGATCAACGACGCTGGTAAATAGTGGGTTGCAAATTAGCACGCCCACTAATTTTTCCTCCTCTCCCCGCAATGATGCCTCACCATCGATTTTTTTTTCTTAGATCGATGGTTATCTGCAGATCCTGCCTTCTCAACACCCTATTCCAAATATCACACTGATAGGCGCTAGCTCCTTCCTCACCTGTGACCTTGGGTTGTGACCTAGGGTTTAACCTCCTGACACTTCACAACATTGGAACCTTCAACCAATACCAGATCAACAATCTACATCCTCCTTCACGATAAACGATCTAGATCCACTTTGGGACTCTGTGCTTCAGGAGTTCGATGCTTTCGACCTCCGTTTTTCCCCAGAGTACACCATACCCGAATTTCCATATCAAGTGCCATGTGTCCACCTCAAATCAATGGCTCTCATCCACTTTGGGACTTTGGCCTTCAGAAGTCTCAACTTTTTCCACTTTCTTCCTCCCGGAATGCTTTCACCCGGATTTCATAATCTATCAACGTGTGTCCTCCTGCCAATCGACAACTATGATTGACTTCGGCTCTTCGGGCTTCATGAGTCTTAAACTCTCTGCAGTTTCTTCCTCCTAAAGTGCTTTTGCTGGATTAATGAGAGGGGGGGTGAATCAGTAATAGCATAATTATAATCATTTTTCTCCAAATAATCCAAGTGTTATATCAATGTAGAATTATTATCCAATTATGAGAAATAAGAAATGAACAATCACACACATACACATTACACCAGTGTTTTACATGGAAACCCAAATCGGGAGAAAACGACATAATTTTTTTTCTTATATGTCTTGAATAATTACATTCATTGGGAGCACCAACTTCCTTTGTTTTCCAGCTGTCACTGGAAGGAGGCTCCAACCCCCTAGTTTCTCAGGCTACAACCCGAGGGAAGCTCCAACTCCCCAATTCTCTGGCTATAACCAGAAGGAGGCTACAACCTCCTATGTTCTCCAGCTATAATCGAAAGGTGGCTACAACCACCTGTCCTTGCCCCGTCCAGCCGCCCTGAAGTAGAAGTAGAATGATGGAACCACTGTCACACTATCACTGTGAGATATACCATTGTAAACTTGAACCATGCATCAACCATGCATCAACCTGTGCCTCAACCTATACCATAAAAAGTGCATCAACCATGCACCAACCTATACCTCAACCTGTAATCAACTTGTATCATAAACAAGTGCATCAACCATGCACCGAACTGTACCATAAACAAGTGCATCAACCATGCACCAAGTATGTACCAATCATGTGTCAAGTACTCATCAACTAACCTTAATCAACAACTTCCACCCAAATTTAATGATCTATTGACACGTACCTCCCATAGATCAACAACCATAAGCCTCTTCATCTATTCAACGATTTTACTTTCCCCTTGTCCACAAAACTCCTGAAGTGATTTCACTCTAGATTTGTGGATCTTACGCCACATGTACCTCTGGATGATGGACATTCCCTTTCCTTTTCGGGACTTCGACGAATCCTCCCTCATATGTGCACACAAAGAATTAAAACTCATGCACTTTTCCAAGATCCAATGATCTGCAATGATCCCACTCCCTCTTGGACGGATCTTACCCGATGACTCGTAAAATCTTCAGAGCTTCACTCCCTTTGAATATTTCTCCCCACTATCTCTCTTGAGATTTACCTCTTGGGCCCTTTCACTCCTCAGAGGGCTTACTCTGAAACTTATTCGAACTTCCAATCTATGCACTCCTTGCAACATATTCCTACACAAGAATTAACTTCTTGCAAGCGACTGTGCACACCTTGCAGCAATCCCTTTGCACTCTTTGCAATGGAATTTTCATGCTATGTCTTATGAGCTTATGAGTCGAAAAAAAATCCATCAATTCACTCCTTGTGGACTATATGCATACCTTGCATGAACTCAATGAAGAGAAACAATTTTGAAACTTACCCCGATACTTCATAGTATCATATGCTCAATGACACAACTCATTCATTCATGAAAACATAAAAGTAACAGGGAAATTGTAAATAGTAGCAACACCATGCATTGGGTCAATATCCCTCTATTATATTCCTTCAAGTGTAAATGGATACAACATAATAAAAACAACTTACATTCAGTCACCACTATCTCCTACTCTACAACTAATCTTATTCAGGTATACAATGCACCTACTTATAGAAGAGGTCCTCTCGGGTTTCCTCCAACTACCTACCTCATCGAAATTAAATTCTACAGATACTTAAGTCCTATTGCATAAATGTCTGTGACAGAAAATTTAAGGTGAATTTTCAGATCCACACCAAAATCAAATAACTAAAGGATGATCTAATCTCTTTTGGTTTTGACATGATCATTGAACCTCCTCCCATTAACTTCTTTGATTCATCTTTTTCTTAGAATTTCTCTAAGATATGCCAAGTTTCAAAATTTAAACTTTTACTCAAAAGTCACGTGAAGCATTGTGTTGTCATCCCATGTGGCTTTGCTGATGATGCTCCTGCATTAGACAGTCTCCTAGGCAATGGTACAAGAAGTTTGATTCCTTCATGATGAGTCTAAATTTTACAAGGAGTGAATATGATCATTGTGTTTACTTTAAAAAGTTGGAAAATGACATATTCATTATTTTGTTGTTATATGTTGACGATATGCTTGTGTCAAGAAAGAGCATGGTCGAAATCAATAGGTTAAAGGCTTAGTTGGATAGGGCGTTTGATATGAAGGATCTAGGAGCAACAAAACCAATCTTAGGCATGGAGATACACAGAGATAGGAAAAATGGTAAGTTGTGGTTATCACAATAGAAGTATGTAGAGAAAATACTTATGAGATTCGATATGAATAATGTGAAACCCATACAGATCCCTTTGGCTTCCCATTTCAATATTACTTTAGGTTTATGTCCTAGTAATGATGAACACAAGGATTATATGTCTCGTGTACCATATGCTAATGCATTGGGAAGTTTGATGTATGTGATGATGAGTACTAGAACAAATATTTCACATGTAGTTGGTGTTGTCAGTCGATACATGGAAAATCTAGGAAAAGAGCATTGGGAAGTAGTGAAATGGGTGCTTTGATATATTAGAGGAACATGCAGTTATTCTATCACCTATGATGGTTCCATCGATTCATTTTGTGGTTATGTAGATTCATATTTTGCAGGTGACTTGAACAAAAGGAGTTCCACTTCAGGATATGTCTTTACTCTTGCAAGAGGACCTATTAGTTGGATGTCAAAGCTTCAAAATGTAGTCGCTTTATCCACTATTGAGGAAGAGTATATGCCTTCTTCACATGCATGTAAGGAGGCAATTTGGTTACAGGGTTTATTGGGTGAGTTTGGAATGATGCAGGACAAAGTGAAATTATTTTACGATAATCAAAGTGCTATTCATCTCACTAGCAATCCAACTTATCACAGTAAGAGGAAACATATTTCTGTCAAGTACCATTTTGTAAGACAAGTTTTTGATGAAGGTGGGGTGGCTTTGGAAAAGGTCCATACAAAAATGAATTCTGTAGACATGTTTACGAAACCATTTTTTTTAGAGAAGATATGGTGGTGTTTGGCTTCTTTTTGTTTGCAGAAAAGGTGATGAATTAATTAAGGGCATGATATATCAGGTAAATTGTAGTCAAGGTGGAGATTGTTGGAAACATGCCAACAAATTTCCTCATGCGATCACATACATATGCACATGCACATGCGCATGCATGCAATCTACTTATGAACTGTTAATGTAACTATGTGATCTATTCATGATTAGTCCATGTAACTGAGTGATAGATGTTATATATACGAGCATACCCATAGAGGTAGAGTACAATGTTAGTGAAAGAAAGTACATTGTGTGAGGAGAGGATGGTTGTATGCCTATGAAGGCTATTGTAATTCTCCCTTGAATAAGAATAAGACCGATAATCATTGCCCGTGGTTTTTTCCCGATTTGGGTTTCCACATAAATCACTGTGTGAAGTGTATGATTGATGTGCTTGGTTTTATGCATGTTTGATCTTGATTAGTTTATGATCTTTTATTGAATAGCCTTGTTTTTCTTCCACTACCCAACATATTGGTCATTATTAGATAGATTTGGTTTCTAAGTAGAAAGAATGTTCCTAATATCTAAGAGGTGGTTAAATCTAGTTGGATTTGAGAGATTCTCTCCAACTAGATTAGTGTGAGCTAGATTGGTGTGAGGTTCATATATTTGGTCAATTAGAATTGGAGTAATGCACAAAAATCAGTGAGGCCACAAGGGAACATCACAAGTGATACTAACCTCACACACACTATATTAATTTGATAAATTGCATACAAATATATAGGCTAGGATAACCCCTAACAACCTCCTAAATTTGTGGATCTGAAAACCACTCAAAGACAAAAATAGGGTACAATAAAAATCTATTTTAAACATTTCCTAACTATGAAATTTCGTCATTATTATCCAACACTCCCCGTTAATGGAGAAATGGATTTAATACAATGTCAATACATAACATGCTTTCCGATCTTAGTCTCATCTATGCTTACAAACATTACAAAGGACAATTCAAACAAACTCTAAAATTTGTTTCAACTCCATGTATGAGAGAGTTTTTCTCTTTCCCCTTTTCCAGATTCTGAACCCTCTATGCATTTTCAATTTAAGTCTTCCTCTTTTGTTGAAAATTCCATGTTTCAGCTTCTTATCCTTCATCTTTTTGTTGGTGTTTGTCATCAATATGAAAATTATTTCACATTGTCCATGTTTGTCCCCTTCAACTTTTCGAAAAACCATTTGTATGTGAACTGCTTCCACGTATCATTCTCTGTTGTTTTCTCTTCACCATTGAGCTTTTGATCTTCAATTTCTTGCAACATTAACTCATAGTAAAATCTGATTTCTTCAAGACTCTAATGCATACAAAATTTATTAAATTTTTCAGTTTCTTCCTCGTCCATGATGTCATCAACAAATTCCAAATCTTGATTGTAGGTGAATACTACAATGTATTTTTCTTCTACAACAACTTCATCTTGTTGTTCCCAAATGTCAAAATCTACAGACTCAAAACTATTCATTAAAATATTTAAATGAATACAATTTTTTTTCTTTTCATATTGTTCTCCCGCTATGCAATTTCCAGTAAGTTGTGGCTTTTCAAGTCATTGTTCAAGGAACTTCAAATCTTCTTCAAAATATTTTGGCACTTCATCTGGGTTCTCTTCTTCATTGTTGTTTGTTTCTGTCAGTTCTCCCAACTCTTTTGTTGCATTTTCAGTATTGACGTTGTCTACAACATCATCTAACACATGATTTTCAATTTCCTCTACACCATTTACTATCATTGCAGATTCTTCATTATTCATTATTTCAAGCAGGTGACCTATTACATTTATCGAATTATTAATATATTGTATTTCCTGCTTGATCTAAAACCAATCTTCATTTGACATGTTCTCCTCATCATACATTACCTCAAAGCTAGTTTCTTCATTACAATTATCATTATCCACATGCGACTGACTACAGTGAGGTTCATCATCTTATACAGGTTCACCATCAACTTCATAAGTTTCCTCATAAGCAGATGCATTCTTTCCACTATAATTCATTTCTAGAATATCCCATAACATTTTTGCATTGTCTATATGACCAAATTCATATAAAATAGGAGACAAAATACTTGTATCCAGTGCTGAACTAATAAGATGTAAGGATATTTTATCTTTTTTCTTATAATGGGAATTGACCAAACCATTTTGAACAAATTTCCATAAATCTACTGAACCAAGTAATCCTTCCATTTTAATTGTCCAAAGATTAAAAATTTTACCTGAGAAGGATGGCAAAACTAGCATTAATATTTTCAATATTTCACTGATTTCTTCATGTTCTTCATTAATTTGATCCACTTCTGCATTTTGATAGTCAAGCATGGGTTCTTCAACTAAAAGCACATCATACTAATCTGAAACATATAATGATTCTTCCTGTTGATTCTTTCTCTGCATCGGTTTCAACTCTCTCTGAAGTTGTTTTAATCTCCTTTGATGACCCATGACAACTTCAGTCTCTACTGGATGCAAGCATGCTCATGGGTGATTTCATGCAGTAGATGCACAGTGGATCTGTCCACAAAATTTTCTTTACAATCAAGAACTATCACCATGTGATTGATACCTTTGATAATGATATCAACAGTGGCATTGGCATTGAATTGATTTCAATGATATCAACAGTGGCATTGACATTGAATTGATTTCTTTAGTGACTGCTTAAACAATTTGTGACAAGAGTGAATTATAGGACGTCAATGACGATTTTCTATCTTAGATTTAGTCAAGCAACAACAAGAAATGTAGCTCTTGCACAAAAATTGTGTGAGTGCAACATTTCTTGAAATTAGAGGCAATCACTTAACTGCCTTAAACAAAACCTTGTCCAATAATGTAAATAACAAAACCTTAAAGAAACGTGTAGCTCTCCATGATCGAATGGTATACCAAGGTTCGAACCGAGATGCTCTTTTCATATTCCAGAATCGGGATCCCCAATATGAGTTTAGATGCCAACAAGGATATGGTCTCATCGTGGAAAAAGAAGGTCTACAATTGGCCGTCGACGGATTTGGCGACGTAGAAATAGATGGTCATTTGTTTCGTCAAATTTTTCTATGCTAATACCAACAACCCAAATGGTCCCAAAATGCCTCTAACGACAACTCCACCAGTGAACTGTAGATTGAGTCTGTTCTCACCCAACACAATTATTTCAAGGCCGTATTGCACCTCAAAGACAACGTCGATATTCTGGATGCTCTTCTAACATCAAGTAGCTTGCATCCCTCTCACACAATATTTAATAGTGTCGATCCAATGAATTCACACTAATAAAAAAAAATTCAGCTGACAGACCCGATCGCAGTCCAATATCAGCTTCCTGTGCAGATTTGAATCACCCGATCATAATTCAATTAGCCTTCTGTGTTGGAAACGGTGACAACAATTCATCCATGAATAGGATTTCAGATCCTATAAACTGGGGTTGGTTGTAACCAATGTGACCAATTTAGAATATGGAGGAGATTACATTTAATAATCAGTTTCTAATGTACATTGCTATAAATTTGATGTATTCCCGTAGAGGCTGGTGTGTCAGAGAGGAGTGAGACCCTACTGTAATATCCATTAGTTGAATAATAAGACAACTGATACCTATGCTTGGTGGACGTAGCCCAACGTTTGGGTGAACCATGTAAATTGTTGTGTTCCTTGTCTGCATTTGTATTGATTGTCTTATGTTAATTTGTGTTTCCGCATTTGCAAACTGCAACAAGTGGTATCAAAGTTGAGGAGGGCACAGACTGGAAAAATCCACTCAGTGGAAGAGGCCGCGTTGAAATCACTGTGTTGAAGGGTTGCTTTGTGTTGGAAGAGACTCCCGCAAGAAGGGAGCGTTGTTTTCTTGGCATCGGTGCTTGGCTACCATTGCAAAGGGAGCGTCAGCGCTGGATAACAGGTCTAGGGGCACGCTGATCAAATAAAATAGGTTGGGATTTTAGAGGGAGCATCGAGAGGGAGCCAATGCTCACCTTACCTACCAAAGGGAGCATTGTTTGTGTAGTTCCCTTATGCTCTATCCATTATTTTGGTTCAGCGCACATCTATATACTCCAAAGGAGTGTTGACCTCCTTTATCAAAAGATTCGTATGAATTTTTCAAAAGTTAAACGTATACTTTTACATTTGGAAGTGTTAAAGGTTTTATTATATTTGAGAATTAAAATATAATATGTAAAGGTGGAGGATGTTGAAGGGTGGAGGAATAAGGTGGTTTGAATTTTTATTAAATTTTTTTAATAAAAGGTGAATGTATGTAATTTTTTTTTTGAAAATTACACAAGATTATTTCTTCACATATTTTTTTTTAAGGGCCTTGGATATTACAAACAATGGTGTTTGTTTCTTTTTTTATGTTTCCTCTAATGAAAAAGATGTAGAGTGCTAATTTTGAAATTGAAAATTTTAATGGCAAGAACAATTTCAAGATCTGGAAGGTTAAGACATTGCACGATCTGCTCGTTCAACAAGGCGTGGTGAAGGCGCTTTTGGGAAAAGCAAAGTAGCCTGCATCCATAATAGACGAAGACTGGGATGAGATGGATGCGAGAGCACTGAGTGCCATATGCCTGTGTTTGGCCGATGATGTACTGTTCAACATTGTTACAGAGAAGACAGCAGCCGGTTTGTGGTCAAAGCTGGAAAGCTTGTACATGACAAAATCCTTGACAAACAGGATCTTTCTGAAAATACAATTGTATAGTTTGCGCATGAAGGAAGGTACAAAAATTGTTGATCATCTAAATACTTTCAATACTCTTCTAGTCCAGTTGAATAGCATGGGAGTGAAATTTGAATCCGAAGATAAGGCAATTACATTATTGTGTTCTTTTCCCGCGTCATGGGATTATTTCATTACCTCTATTAGTTTCAGTTCAACAGAAACTATTGAGTTTGATGATACTATTGGAGCTTTAATATATGAGGAAACAAGGAAGAAATCCAATCTAGAAACCTCTACATATGAGGCATTGGTCGTCAGAGGCAGACCAAAAGAAAGAGGACAGGGTCAGAGGGATTTCTCTCGGTCAAAGTCGAAAGGTAGAAAGAGTAAGCTCAAGTGTTGGTTTTGTGGAAAATTTGGACACCTGAAGAAGGACTGTTGGAAGTGACAACAAACCTCCAAAGAAGACCCTCCAAAAGAGATGAAGGAAGAAAATGCAACTGAAACAAGTTCAACAACAGGTTCAGGTATAGTTGATGAAGTTTTATCAATTAGTATTGGTTCACGTCATGATCAACATTGGCTATTAGATTCTGGTGCTTCAAACCACATGTGTCTTCATAGATATTGGTTTATTACTTACCAGTCTATAGATGATGGAGTTGTTTACATGGGTAATGATATTTCATCTAAAGTTGTGGGAATTGGTAGCATCCGAATTAAAATGTTTGATGGAACTGTTAAAATACTAACTAATGTAAGACATGTACCTGATCTTAGGAAGAACCTAATCTCTTTGGGAGTCTTATACAGAGGAGGTTATAAGACTATTGTTCAAGGTGGAGTTATGAAAGTCTACAAAGGAATTCTACTGGTATGAAAGCAAAGAACGTTGGTAATATGTTTCTGTTAGAAGGGAGGACTGAATTAGATCATGCGACAGCGGTATCTGAGAACGACAGTGATTCTGTTCGACTATGGAATCAACGGTTGGGTCATATGAGTGAACAAGGATTACAGGTATTAACTGATCGCAAGTTACCTCCTAGCCTAAAGTCTTTAAAGTTAGATTTCTGCAAGCACTATGTTTATGGAAAACAAAATAGGTAGAGATTTAAAACCAGAAGACACACCAGTGAAGGAATCCTAGACTATATCCATTCTAATGTTTGGGGACCATCCCCTACTATTTCATATAGAGGATCATCATATTTTGTAACTTTTATAGATGATTTCTCTAGGAAGGTGTGGATCTATATGTTAAAGAGTAAGGCTGATGTATTTATAGTTTTCAAGCAGTTTAGAACTTTATTGGAAAAGAGCACGGGTAGATCCATTAAATGTTTAAGAACATATAATGGTGGTGAATTTACGTCAATGGAGTTTGAGAATTATTGCAAGGAATTTGGGATCAATAGGCATAAAACCACTGCCTATACTCCTCAGCAAAATGGATTTGTTGAACGCATGAACAAGACTCTTCTAGAGAGAGCAAGGAGTATGCTTAGTAACACCAATTTGCAACAGGAACTATGGGCAGAAGTAGTAACTACAGCTTGTTATCTGGTGAATCGATCACCATCAACAGCAATAGAATGCAAAATTCCTAAGGAGGTATGGACAGGTCACCCTTGTAATTATTCTAATCTTAAAGTTTTTGGTTGTGATGCCTATGCTCTAATTCCGAAACATCAATGTTCTAAATTAGATCCAAAATAAAAAAGGCTTATATTTGTTGGATATGGTGATGGTATTAAGGGGTACAGGTTGTGGGATCCTACTGTCCACAAGATCACCATTAACAGAGATGTAATATTTGATGAATCATCTCTCATCAAATCAAATGTAGATGTTCAAATGAAACAACAAGAAGTACCTAAGTATCAAAAGATTCAGTTTGAAACCGGCTCAAATACGGATGAAAATGAACATGAACAAGTTTCTGAAGATGTTCACGAAGAAGTTCCTGCAGAAGAAAATGTGGATGGTGATGACATTCAACAGATTGTGGATGAACCACAAACTTCCCTGAGGTCTACACGGGTCATAGTTCCTCCAAGAAGGTATGATGATTTTGTTTCATCAGTTTCTTTAAGTACTAAAGATGATGAACCTTCGTGCTATCAAGAAGCTGTGAAGGGTTCAAACAGTGATAAATGGAAAGAAGCGATGAAGAATGAAATGAAAGCATTAGAGAGGAATGCTACATGGGACATGGTAAAGATTCCAAGAGACAGGAAAACTGTAGGTTGCAAGTGGGTCTACAAGCTGAAGAAAGGTGTTGATGATAAGGTGGAAAGGTACAAAGCAAGGCTGGTTGTGAAAGGGTATTCTCAGAAAGAAGGTATTGACTTTCATGAGATATTTTCACCAGTTGTAAAGACTATTTCAATTCGAATTGTGTTAGCATTAGTTGCATTACTTGATTTGGATTTGGAGCAACTAGATGTTAAAATTGGTTTCTTACATGGAGATTTGGATGAGGAAATTTACAGGGAACAACCAGAAGGGTTCGTTCAGAATCACAACACGAATTTTTTTTGCAGGTTCAAGAAATCATTGTATGGTCTGAGGCAGTCACCCAGACAATGGTACAAAAAATTTGACTCTTTCATGGTGAGCCAAAATTATACGAGTGAGTATGATCATTGTGTCTACTTTAAGAAATTGAATAATGGCATATGAATACCATATGCTAATGCAATAGGAAGTCCAATGTATGCGATGGTTAGTACAAGGCCAGACATTTCAATTGCAGTTGGGGTTGTCAGCATGTTTATGGAAAATCTAGGTAAAGAGCATTGGGCAGCAGTGAAATGGGTGCTTTGGTATCTGAGGGGCACAAGTGATTACTGTATCACCTATAACAATGGTCGTGAGTTAGTCTGTGGATATGTTGATTCTAATTTTGCACGTGATATGGACAAGAGAAGGTCGACTTCAGGGTATGTATTTACTCTTGCAGGTGGAGCTATTAGTTGGATGTCAAAGCTACAGAACATTGTTGCTCTATCCACTACAGAAGCAGAGTATGTAGCTGCTTCACATGCTTGCAAAGAGGCAGTTTGGTTGAAAGGTTTGTTTGGTGAGTCTGGAAGGATAGAGGACAAATTAAAGTTACTTTTTGATAGTCAGAGTGTTATTCACTTGGCTAAGAATCCAGCCTATCACAGTAAAACAAAACATATACCTATCAAGTACCATTTTGTAAGACAGGTCATCGATGAAGGTGGAGTCTCTCTTGAAAAAGTGCATACAAAAGAGAACTGTGCAGACATGTTCACAAAACCAGTACTGTTAGAGAAGCTACAATGGTGCTTGGTTTCTCTTGGCTTGCAGAAAAGGTGATGAACAGAAGCAGGAGAAAGGTATCAGGTTAATTGTTGTCAAGGTGGAGATTGTTGGAAATGGTGACAACAATTCATCCATGAATAGGATTTCAGATCCTATAAACCAGGGTTGGTTGTAACCAATGCGACCAAGTTAGAATATGGATGAGATTACATTTAATAATCAGTTTCTAATGTACATTGATATAAATTTGGTGTATGCCCGTAGAGGCTGGTGTGTCAGAGAGGAGTGAGACCCTACTGTAATCTCCATTAGCTGAATAATAAGACAATCGATACCTATGCTTGGTGGGCGTAGCCCAACGTTTGGGTGAACCACGTAAATTGTTGTGTTCCTTGTCTGCATTTGTATTGATTGTATTATGTTAATTTGTGTTTTTGCATTTTCAAACTTCAACATTCTATGCGTGGCACTTGATGGCGAGCCTAAAATGGAGTGTGTGAGCTTAGATTCAAATAGGGCCTGAAATAAAGCTATGATTAGCACTGATGTGGAAGGCTAAGGAGTTTCTTTAACCACTCAGTGAGGCCAACTTAAAATTAGAGGAAGACCTCTGACAAGATGCGTTGGGAGGTGGTGGCGGAGGCCAAAGAATGGAGTCTTAAGAGCCAGCTGGATGAAGCGATGCACTGCTCTGAGATCAAGAAAACACCTAATCCAAAAAGGCTTCACCTCATGCTTCAAAAAACTTGGGCTCTGCACGACGGCTAATTACCAAGACAAGATAAGGAAGCTGCATTTTCGTGAGAAATATATCTTCAAGAAAAGATGGAATCAATATTCAAACCCCCTCGTTTGGAGCTGTATGTTGAGACACCTGCCCTCGCCATATGAGTGCAAGAAATTATTGTTCTGTAAAGGCACCTTCATAGACCGTAGCATGAACTGATCATCCTTCTTGAAAGATCACATGTAAGAGGGATTTCATGCAACGATCGAAGCTAGAGGCAAGGGAAATGCTCGGGCTGGAGTCGCATCGGCTACTTCATCTCCAAAAATCAACTCGCAACTATAGGAATCTGGTTCTATGGCCCTCTCACCTCAGCTCTGATACCAAATTAGAATTGGATTAATGCACAACAATCATTGAGGCCATAAGGGAACATCACAAGTGAGACTATGCTCACACACACACTATTAATTTGATAAATTGCATACAAATATATAGGCTAGGATAGCTCCTAACAACCTCCTAAATTTGTGGATTTGAAAACCACTCAAAAACTAAAATAGGGTAAATAGAAATTATTTTTAACCATTTCATAACTATAACATTTCTCCATTATTATCCAATGTAGTCAACCAAGTAAATTATGAGATCAGGATAATTGACTTGAGACCATATTCATATATTTATATGTACTCTATTTATTTGTTTAAAAAATTAATATTGATTTTCTTCCAACCTCGACGTATACAATGAGGAAGATGCGTAGACCTTACTAAGCAGGAATGCAGGCATCTTGGTGAGGCCACAGATGCCCCCAGATCGTCGCATGGAGATGGAAGCATGGACACTGTTAGGAAGCTATTGTTGTAGGAAGCGGGTCAACTATTGTTATGCAAGAGAAGGATAAATAAAAATGGTTTTAAATGACAAGATTACAGAACGAAGCAATCAACAATCACACAATTACATGGTAAAACTCCTCACAAGGGAAACATTCATGGCATAATGATATTCGTTTAGGGATATATTACATCAATCAAACCAGACTTACACACCCAATCTCTTTCTAGAATATTTGCTTCTATAGACTTATATGGATTTATAGCAGTCTCAAACAATGACAGAACTGAATTTAATTTTGCCCAGAATCCAACTAGAATTTGTTGGATTTTTATATTTGGGTGGTTAATTATGCCGAAAGGCATACACCTATTGACAATGGGCACATTTAATAGGCTTTTAGTTCTTAATACGTTTTCTATGGACGAGATTAAATATGCCTAGAATATTCTTAGTCGTCACAATAAATGAATGGCTCTGATTTCATCCATTAACTTTCGAGTTGTTATAAAGACATTCATTTATATGTTTACTTTTTTACATTTACCTAATCATGTTTAAAAATTACTGTGTTCACTAAATTATTGCCACGTCTACCTGATTAAAAAATATTAAGGTATTCCCAGAGAGTGGTAAGATCTTCGCGTTTCATGTTTCTACTGGCTAACGTTTGGTGGCCGCGTTTCTGTGCAAGCATCACTAGTGGTCGCCAGTTGTTTGTGCTAGTTTACAGTGCATGCTTGCATTTTTAACAGTCGTAAGCGGGAAGTTTAACAACCGTAAGCCATAAGCCGCCTTTCGGTGTTCACCAGCCATGAGTTAGCAACTGTGCTAGTTATATATAATCATATTAAATCCCTCTCCTCCTTTCTTTTCTAAAACCACAGATTCCCATCAACCTATTATCAATTTGATGGCCAGGTGGTCAACTGGATCAATTGTCGCCAACTCATCAACCATGTCATCAACTTTAGTGATTAAAATGTCATCATCATTGTCATCATTTGCATCTGTTTCCTGCTATTGGTAGTATTTGTAATAGTCCATGGGGTCTACATTAGACTCATTTCTGCAGCTGTATCCAGGGAGGTGTGGTCGAGGGAGTAAATTTAGATTCAAATTCTCATGATCCTCCTCATCCCATCCGAAATCCTTGTCCTCATCAATTTCCATGGACACTCCTCCTCCTCGTTGTTCGTCCACTGCAGATGACATCCCATCTCCCAGCAGTCATCGAAGTTGTATCTCTCTCTGTCCATTCTCCATCACTATCACTCTTCAATCTTTGATACCTTGCTTCCATTATCTTCACTTGAATCTAGACTTTGAATTGCTTTCACTTCACTTTGATTATTATTTGTCTTTGGAACCTTTCCAATAGTCACGTCTTTTTACTCACTATATCTGCTCATAACTAGCCCAACCACTTAAACCCATGGCTGATGTGTGCCTAAAGGTGATGAAAATCCGCTAAACCATTTTTAAGCAGGTTGCAATGTTATTATGATGATGTTAGAAGAAATAATTATTTAATATAAGTAACTATTTAATATTAATTTTAAAATAATATATATATTTAATATACAGAAGTGGAAATTGTAATAAATATTGGTGGAGAAAAATTTAATTACGGCATAAGAAAAGACTCTCCCATTTTCAATTTTTTAATCTATACTGTCGATCACAACCTGTCATATATTTTTTCTATACTGCCAGTCCATGTGTATTACTGTTGTTGTCCGAATATGACAATGACAAGAACCAACTTCTTGTTTTCCTCATCCTCGTTTCAACGTCCACCTCTGGTATTCCATCGGGTTTGGATTATAGCCTAGCCAAAACAGAATTTATACCAAAAAAACGTCGTCGGCTATGGTGCCGCCTTCGATACTCAGTTCGGTTCACATTCCAATAGTTATACGTGCAGTCCATTTTAGGTAGTGTTTGCTAAACATTCAAACGTGGCAACAAAATGTTGTATACATATTAATTCTTGTTAATCATCTTAATGTGGCAAGCATATGGCCTCACAATAATTTCTTAATATGATTAGGTAAATGTGAAAAAGTAAACATGTTAACGCATGTGTTCATAAATACAAAGAAGTTATGAATAGTAAATCTCATCCATTGATTTGGGAGGACTACTAAGAATATGCCAACATCTTCAATTGTTGGCCATAAGATTAAGATTTAATGTTAAAAGATCATTAAATTTGCCCATTGTCAATAGGTGTACGCCTTTCGGCGTAACAAGTACATTTCCTTGAGTAAAGGCTCCAATCATTTAGCTTTCTAATTTGAAAAACTAAGCATTGTCGAGCACTTTGTTTACCATATGATGACAATTAGTTTGGTATTTTTAGTCGCTTTTTGCACTAAACGAGTGACGGTCTTATTTACATTTTTAAGATGATAGGCCTACACGTATTGAAATGGAATGGGCACATTTAATAAGTTTTTAATTTTTAATGATTTTGTATGGATCCAATACTCACAATAAATGGAGTGTTCACTATGCTGGACATTTGATTACCACTCTTAGGGATTGCCACTTTTAGGTGATTAGAAATTATTTCATTTAATTGTGATTAACTTAGTAATAGATTATGTGAGATGTGAAGCATGACATGGTCATCCTTTCATTTCGGTTTGAGTGAGTGTGAAGTGTGGAAAGAATTTCAAGAGAATATGAGTAATTGTTTTAAAAGATATGCCACAAGACACAACTACAAGGATGGATTCTCTTCAAAAACACTTGGATCAATGACAACGCCAAGCATACAACAACTAGGTTTTGAATTTTTTTTATATGTGTTGAACTTTTTTCAAGATTTTTGGATTTTGTTTTCCAGATGTGTTGAATTTTAAGCAATTCAAGTAATCATAGATGTGTTGCTTGTTGAGATTTGGTGACAACAAATTATTCTAATGATGGATTTGGATCCTATTATTCTGTGTTGGTTACGACCAAATAGACCAAGTTAGAATATGGATAGGGAAATTGCAATTAATAATTAGTTTCTTGTAAATGTATATAAATACATGTAACCTTGTAGAGGCAAAGAGAGACAGAATGAGAACTTGTTAGTCTGTTGTAATCTCCATAATCTGAATAATAAGACAACCGATGCCTATGCTTGGTGGACGTAGCCCAACGATTGGATGAACCACGTGAAATCTCTGTGTTTCTTATATGTGTGATTATTAACTATCATATGTGAATTGTGTTTTTTTCATTTGCAATTCTAACAAGTTGTATCAGAGGTGGTTGGAGGAGCCATAGGATTGAAATCTATGTGAGGTGCTTCGATTTCAACATTGTCGCAGGTCCCTCCTCTAGAAGGGTGTGACACCAGCGGAGACTCTTAAACATCGTCGCACTCTAGGTATATCGAGAGGTACAACGACGACTCCTTACAAAATTCACATATTTTTGTTTGGAATTTTATGGTATGGTATTTATGGTATGGCATAAACCAAAAGTTATGATCTCCCTTAAAGTAAAAATGTGCATGTTTTTTCAAAGAATTCAAAAGCTATGAAGAATTGAATTTTGGGTTTTTTAAAATTGAATCCCCTTTTTAAAAACGTGAACACGTGACAAGGAGGCTGATCATTTTTAAAAGGTTTACTATAGTTGGAATATAGTATGTAAAAGGTATAAAGGTGAATGCTTATAAAAGGTGGATGTTTTTAAAAATATATATATATATATATATATTTTATAAAAGTTTTTATTAAATATTTTTATATATTATTAAAAGGTTTTTTGGATTAAACCTTTTTTAATCTTATTTATTAAGGATCTACATTTTTCATCCATTGGTTAAAGGGCCTTGGTTATTATAAGCAGTGATTTGGGCATTAGGAGATTTTTTGTGCTAATGGATAAGATCCAGAGTTCGAAGTTTGAAGTTGAAAAGTTCAGTGGTAAAAACAACTTTGAGCTCTGGAAGCTCAAGATGCGGGATTTACTGGTGCAACAAGGGCTGAAAAAAGCAAGTCAAAGAAACCAACAACCATGACGAATGAGGAATGGGAAGATCTAGATGCAAAAGCTCTTAGTAAAATTCATTTATGTCTGGTGGATGATGTTTTGTTTAATATCGTAGGAGAGGATACAACATCAGGCTTATGGAGCAAGTTGGAAAATCTATATATGACAAAGTCCTTGATGAGCAAAATATACTTGAAGAGACGGTTGCACAGTTTGTGGATGAAAGAAGGTACAAAAGTTGTTGACCATTTAAATACCTTTAATACCCTTATAGTTCAATTGGCTAGTATGGAAGTTAAATTCGAAGATGAGGATAAGGCTATTACACTATTGTGTTCATTGCCTGAGTCTTGGGATAATCTAGTCACCTCTATTAGCTTTAGCTCAGCAGATGTTTTAGATTATGACTCTATTGTGGGAGCTTTGTTGGCTGAGGAGATGAGGAGAAAATCTAGTCAAGAAACTTCAACTTCAGAGGCGATGTTTGGTCAGAGGTTGAACTAAGGAGCAGAATGAGAGAATTCTTTCTCAATCTAATTCAAGACACAGAAAGGGTAAAGAAAAATGTTGGTACTGTGGAAAAACAGGACATCTCAAGAAAGATTGTTGGAAGAGAAAGGAATCTGAGGAAAAATCTACGAAGGAAGCAAATTTGGCGATAAAAAATTTAGGTATGACTGATCAAGTTTTATCTGTTTCTAGTAATTTACAATATCAAGAAGAATGGCAGTTAGATTTAGGTGCCTCCCACTGCATGTGCTCACATAGAAATTGGTTCATTTCTTACCAATCTATTGATGAGGGTGTAGTGTTTATGGGAAATGGCATTCCTTGTAAAACTGTTGGGATTGGCAGTATTAGAATCAGGATGTTCGATGGTATTGTTAGGGAATTAATGGATGTTAGATATGTACCTGAGCTTAAATCAAATTTGATTTCATTGAGAGTGTTGGATTCTTGTGGATATAAATATACAAGTCAAGGTGGAGCAATCACATCGTTGAAAGGTAGTTTAGTAGTCATGAAGGCAACAAAGGTCGATAACCTTTATAAGATGGAAGAGAGTACTGAAGTGGTATTTGAAGTGTTTGATGTATCTTCTTGTTTATGGAAGAAGAATAAAGGTCGTAAGATCAAGAAAGAATTGCAAGTACTAGTAAGTGGTAAATCATTTCCAGACTTAAAATCTTTGTTTTTGAATTCCTACGTGTTTTATATCTCTGCAAGTTATGATGGTGGTATAAAGGGATGTTGTGTGTGGGATCCTACTTCTCACAAGGTCATCATTGACAAAGATATAGTATGTATGTAACAACCAAAAGAGTTGATTCAAGATCACAATGGTAAATTTGTTTGCATGCTAGATAATTCATTGTATGGCCTATTGGTACCCAGGCAAATATACAAGAGGTGTGAATACTTCATAGTGAGTCAGAATTTTTAAAAGGGTAGGAATGACTATACAATTTATAGTAAATTCACAATCTTGATGTTATTTGTTGATGATATGCTCGATGTAATCTGAAGCATGGATAAAATTAGTAAGAAAATGACTCAGGTGGACAAGACAATTCAGATGAGGGATTAAGGAGAAGCAAAACAAATTATGGGCATGGAAGTATATAGAGATGGTAATGGTAAGATGTGGTTGGAGTTTAGTGTGAACATTGTAAAACTAGTTCTTATCCCTCTTGCTTTCCATTATAAGTTTTCTTCAAACATAGGTCTTGTCTTTAAAGAAGAAAATGTTATGTCTCATGTAAGTTTAGTAGGAGGTCTATTGTATGATGTTGTTAGATACGTGACAGATTCAGGTGTTGCAGTGAAATGGGTGCTTTAGTGTTTGAGAAGCACAAATGTCACCTATAATGGTTACACTGAGATGGCTATGATAATTGTAATGTATATTTTACAGGTGTATTGGATAGAAGGAGATCTATCACTAAATATGTCTCACAACACAGTCGTGGAAGACATGTTGGAGGTGGAGTGACCCCTTAGGAAATCCAAACTCATGCAAGTCACACAAGCGAGATCATGAAACTAGTTTTATTAGAGAAGTTGCAGTGGTGCTTGGCTTCTCTAGAAAAGGTGATGAACAAAAGGAAGGAGCAAGGTATCAGGTTAATTGTTGTCAAGGTGGAGATTGTTGGGATTTGGTGACAACAAATTCTTCTAATTATGGATTTGGATCATATTATTCTGCATTGGTTACAACCAAATAGACCAAGTTAGAATATGGATAGGGATTGCATTGAATAATCAGTTTCTTGTAAATGTATATAAATACATGTAATCTTGTAGAGGCAAAGAGAGAGACAGAGTGAGAACTTGTTATTTTGTTGTAATCTCCATAATCTGAATAATAAGACAATTGACGCCTATGCTTGGTGGGTGTAACTCAATGATTGGGTGAACCACATGAAATCCCCGTGTTTCTTATATGTGTGATTGTTAATTATCATATGTGAATTGTGTTTTCTGCATTTTCAATTGTGTGACTAACTTAGTAATGGATTATGTGAGATGTGAAGCATGACATGGTCATCCTTTCATTTTGGTTTGAGTGAGTGTGAAGTGTGGCAAGAATTTCAATAGAAGATGAGTAATTGCTTAAAAAGATATGCCAGAAGACACAACTACAAGGATGGATGCTTCTCAAAAACACTTGGATTAATGACAATGCCAAGCATACAACAACTAGGTTTTGAACTTTTTTCATATGTGTTGAACTTTTTTCAATATTTTTTGAATTTTTTTTCCAGATGTGTTGAATTTTAAGTAATTCAAGTAATCATAGATGTGTTGCTAGCATCTTTTCCATTTGTATTTAAAGTCCCCACCTAGGAAATTTGATTACTTAAAGAATCAAATCATCGGCACAAAGAGTGGCAATTGTAAAAGAAAAATTTGAATCATGTAAAGCATGTGAAAACAATAGACATTAGAAAATACATAAATGATGTGAATCATGTCAAAGACATTGTCAAAGAGTGTAGGACCGCGTAGGGTTCTTGATAAGGGTTGTTAATTCATAAAGCTCAACAATGGTTGGAGATTTTGTAGTACCCATTACCTTTGGTCTAGCCCATGTAATCATCAACCAAAGAGGTTCATTAAGGTTCCCAGTCACTCAACCGTCTCACATATCTCCCACATTTTTTCCTTTCCTTCCTGTCGTTATTTGTCTTGAATCAGAAACATAGAATTTAAAACTGATGTTGAATTGAAGATTGATGAGAATGGTTGGGTTATTTGATTCAGTAACATAAAATTTAAAACTGATGTTGAATTGAAGATCGATGAGAATGGTCGGGTTATTCAAATCAAGGGAATTTTTGATTTACTAGAAGAATAAGTGAAGGAGTTGTGTTTGTCCGTCTTTAATGTGCCCAAATTTTTTTTGGAAGCTGAACCCTTAGCATACACTTTTTATGTCTTTTTACTGTACTTTGATATTTTATTGTATTTAGTTTTTTTTTCCACCTTAGGCTCCACTTCTTAAGCCATGATAGCTCCAATCACCTGTCCATTCACTTGATGTAATCGCCTAGAGATATTTATCAGTCACATGTTATGTGGTTGTGCTAGTAATAACCTATACGACCATATTAAGTGCATCATTATCTTTGCACATTGAGTTTTTGTCTCCATACTATAAATTCTTGGAATTTGGACCTGGTCGTATAGGCTTCCCTCTCCTTTTCATAAATATTCTTCAATGAATTATTGATCACTTGATAATGTCTTTGGATAATATCTATATTTTCATACAGATCTTGTTGGACAATTTTAAACGTTTCATTTACTTTTGATGCTTGCTTCTTGAATGCAGAAATATCCATTCTGTGCTCTCAAATAAGTTTATTCGGGTCTACAACTGCTCTATTAACCTATCTCACTGGGAAAGCATGTTATTACTCAAGTGTTGATTTTGAACACTTACTTCTAATTTATCTTCTAACTGCTTAATCTGTTTCTCAAAACCTTGTCTGATTTGATCAATATCAAAATTGATTTTATCTCTGAAAGTCACTTCCATCTGTTGCATATCATTTTGCAATTGTTCAATCAAAGGATTATTTTGGTCCAATTGTTTTATGAGATTATCCACTGACCACTGGTTGACAGTTGCAAATGTTCCCAATGAGTCTGCAACTTATTTTGCAAATTTAGGGTCACTCTGACCCTGTCCATCATATATCATTTTATTCTTTTTAGCAGTTACTCCCTCCTTCTATCGATATTCCCTTCTTGTGATAGCCTTCCTTTTCTTGTTGAAAAACAAATTTGATGAAGGTATATCTTCAGGATCAATAGGTGTTATTTCATCTATATTGATAACCTCGGAACTCGATAACTCATAACTTGTTGCTAAAGGAGTTAATGATGGTATGGGAGAAATAAGTGCAGTAGATTCTTCTTGATTTGTGGCATTTTTCGCTGGAGTTTCACTGTTTAGAAATGATAGAGGAAAATTGTGCCCATGATTCATAAAAGCTTCAAATGATGCTAATAACTCTTGCTCATTTTTTCCTGGTATGGATATTCCTATAATTATTTCTTAGACAATGTATTTGCATCCTTTTCCACTTCCATAGCTCTGTCTTCAGGCAATATATGTTTCTTCGGCTTTGTTGATTCTGTCACATGTGAAGTTGGGTTAAGTCTTTGTTCTCCCTGCAATAATTTGGGTAGACTATTCGTTCTATTCTTTTGAAAGCTGAGGAAGCCTAACTGTTGATCTTGAGGAAAATTTTGAAATTTGATTAGAACTTCATCATAAGATCTTACTACTATGAAAACTTCATCATAGGGTGAATCTTCATGGATGTATATTTTCATATTGAATTGAGATAAATGATTTTCAACCACCCTATGAGGATCATTCTGTTTGTACTCAATGCCAACCAATTTAATATCTTCTAAGGTAGAAGCCTCCACCTTAGCATGTCCAAAATGAGATAATGAAAATACACCAACCTGTATGGGAAAGGTTGGCCAAATTCTTTTTTGTGTCGCCTTCAGCTCTTTGGTTATCCCTCCTGAAACTATTTGATTTGCTACTTCTCTACAAACTAGTCTGTCTGGTAAGAATCTGGGAAGAACGTGAGGAGATATATAACAACCAAACACTCTGATGTAGGAGAATAATTCCTCAATATACCAATCTACAATAGCACTTAAATTTCCCATGATTTGTTCCAAAATTTTGCGGGGAGGGTGGCCATAGATATTTTCATGAATTGGAATGACCATGTTATGACAAATTTCATAAAAGGAATCTTTCAAATTTTCCTCCCATAACTTAGCATGATAAAAATGTATGGCCTCGGTGACAGTCGGAGTCCAGCTCCAATTCATAAGAGTAAATGGATTCCTAAAACAAATTGCATCCATAATAAATGCAGACATGTAAAAAGGAGCATGTTCTCCTTTCGACTTATGATTTTTGTAATCCCTAATTTTCTTGGCTAAGTTATCTGATAACATTTTTCCCTAGTCAAAAGTAAATCCCTCAACAACTTCATGGATTATGGGAACCCATTCTATGGTAAACTGCGTAGGATTTTTCTTTCCAAAGATTCTACAGAGCATCATGACAATGTAAAAAATATGGGCATCACAAGAGGTTGTAGAATAGATACCTTGGCTATCATTTTTGAACTTATTTTGATTACCCCACTAGGATTTTACTAGATCATGCACAATTTTTCCATATTTTGTACATTCTTCATCCTTAAACTTCATTATAAATGATGCATTGTAAGTATATTTGGGGTTAGGAGTTAATTTGTACATTACTTGAATGTCCTCGGGTTGAAAAGAGATGACGGTGGTATTCTGGTGACTGCAGATGGTTCTCATTGGGATATCCACGTGTTCTAAGGCCCAACTTATTATATTGGTATATGGCATTAGTTTAAGTCAAGAAAAAAATCTGTGTAGTTTGGACTTAGACACATGCCTTAACTTAGCTGAAAATGTATCATCTTCTTCTTCCATTGAATCATCAAAACAAAGAGAAATTTCCTTCTCTAAAATGTCATAAACTTGCTTCCAAGATTTAACAGTGTCTGTCAATCAAGAAATAGTGTCTGAAAGTATATATGTGTTTGGGTTTGATTCCTCAGTCAATGAATCTTGCTTCCTTCCTGCTTTGCGCCGCTCCATGATTTTCAAAATTTGATGATAACCCTCCTGTGAGAAGTAAAACCTGTGAGCTAAAAAAATGTTGAATACCAAAATTTCGGATGCTAATGGAAAAAAACACTTTGAAATTTGAAATGCCTATATTTACAGAAAAATAATTTTTAGATATCATTGCATTAATCTATTAACAGACTAATCATTTTGAAATCTTTCAAATTTATTACCTAGCGGTCATAACACTTTTCCCAATCTTTTACACTAGCCAGTTGGATGTATTATTAATGATCATGATTAGATAAAGTACTTTGGCAGCTCGAAATTCAAGAGTTTTGAATGAAAAATAATAGATATCTCATGAAGATCGAATTCACGAAACAATTAATCAACCCTTAATTACTTTTTTGTTTTAATTTATCATGGTTTAAGGTCTCTTTTTAATTTTAAGTACTTCAGGACTCCATAACTCCGGAGCTCCAGGAGTTCATGAACTTGTATGTGTGTTAAGTACTTCAATAGTTCGACATTCAGGAGTTTTGAATGCAAAATAATATATATATCCCAAAGGTTGGATCCATAGAGCGATTAATTAACCCCTAATTATTATTACTCTTTAAAAGATCAAGGTTTAAAGTGACTTTTTAATTTTAAGTACTTTGGGACTCTAGAACTCTGGAGCTCTAGGAGTTCGTGATTTTGTATTTGTGGTGAGTAGAATTTCCCTGAAGTTCAAAATTGAATTGGTGGAGTGATTACTTAGAGTTAATCACAAATAATTAAACTTGTTTAGTTTATTAATCTTTAGTGTTTTATTATCATGATCATGGGGGCTTCGACACTTTGGTGCTTTGACGCTATGATGTTCCTTTGAATTTGTTGTTGATTTATCTTCCAAAGGATAATCTCCCGGAGTGATTTGGTAGTGATGATATCAATTTTGATGATGTGTCATAAAAAATGAGCAACACGTGTCACCTAAAATCATGTGAATGATGTGACTAAGGTGCCAAAAAGAGTTCCATGTGTCAGCAAAAATAAATATTAGCAGGTGGCCTATGACTCATTAATAGATTTATTTTAAAATATTTTCCTTGGAGCATGTCTCTAGGACTCTGGAGCTTCTCAACTTTGGGGTATTTATATCTTTAAACACCTTGAGTTTGAAACTCCCGAATCACAAAGTCCCAAAGTGACTTTGTAGTTTTCTTTTGTTTAAACCTCACGCAACTTTAGAAATCTGAATTTTTGAGAACCGTCGATCGAGATGATCTAAAACTTTTTAATGGATGGCAATTGATGCTCCTTGTCAAAATATAATGAACATATCTTTTATTATAAACAAAAAAAAATTACTAGGCTTTTCATAACTTATTTTGAAGACATCAAAACAAAAAGACTTCAAAGTTTATTTTTTATTTGAAATTTTCTAAAGTGTTCTAACATGACTTTTGGCACTTCATCTCCTAGGGCTAGGTTTTTGGATGTCAACGGTTTTGGAATTCATCTTTATTTTAAAAATTCCTTCAGAGCCTCATTGTACTCATCTTCTTGGGAATGAGTGTAGCCATCACATCTCTTCTCAGAGATAAGCTGCCACCATTCTAACAAGATTGCTTTTAGTCTGCATTTTACAATTTTCAATATATTTCTTATTTAATATAAGTCAAATTTTATTGTATCTCTATTATTGTTCACTATGTCTCTATGTTAAAATTATATTTTTTTGGTTTTTTTTCATTCCACTCATAAATACGGATCACAAAGGAATCATTTACCTTTTAGTACTCTTCCCTTATTACAATTATTTGGTCTTAAGGTCTCAACTAGTCCTCCCAATCAACCTTCATATAATTAAGAATGAATAAGCATTATTTTTTGTCAAATATAATCTTTCTGTTGATGTTTAATACCTATGTCTTGATTGTTTCTAAGGCCAGAGTCTTTTCCCTATTTTATTCCAAGACTTCTTTAAAATTTTCATTATCCCGTCTTAATCCATTAATCTGAAGGATTTGTTGTTCAACAAATTGTTTGTTTTCATCTAGCTCAGTTTGTAAATGAGATGTCTCCTTTGCATGTTCCCTCTTGATTCGTTTGGTTTCTTCACCAAGATTTACCTTTGTAGATTCCAAGTCTTTCAAATGGCTACCTTGTTCCAATTGTGCGTTTTGATTAAATTCAACATTCATTTCATCCTTATGGGTTTGCAAAACTCTATTGAGTTCTTCTATATTGAAATTATCAGTAACCTTGGAGGCTCTTTCAAATTTTAAAGTCATCTCATCCCTTATAGCTTGCACAATTTTCTCAATTTTTTCCTTGTGAAGTTTGTCCTTTTTCTCAATAGCTTTTAGGAATTTTGCAAAGATGTTATCCTTCTATGTGTTCAACTTTGTCTCCAATTCAGTTTTCTAGTTCGAGCTACACTTAAGGAAGTGGTAAACTCAAGGACGGATGAAACATTCAAACCTGCAAATGCATGGAGAGAAAAAATTTCTTGTATAACATTTTCCTATGGGTCATGCCCAACTTTCCATTCAACAACTCTTCCTATAGATGATATAGATTTAGGAAATTCTCCCATTTTCCTTTTGTTTGAACTTTTTTCGATGCTCCATGTCCTATCATTGTAGTAATAATATCCAACAACCATGACGACACCTTCAAAACTTAGAATTTGTGAGGAAAATGTGGTATTACCGGGGACGACATTAAGGGGGGTGTATTCATGGGGCGAAATGCTCACTATGCCAATATTAGGAGTTGATGGGATGCCTTGGGTTTTAGTTAATTCCTTTTGCTTCATATTCTCCAATTGCTCATCTTCCTTTCTTTAAGCTTCTTCCTCAATTGTTTCTCTTTCATTTTCTCTTCTTTGGGCCTCAACTTCTTCAACGAATCTTTTGGCCTCTTCTTCGGCTATTTATTTTTCACTTAGTTTTCTCAATGCCTCGACTTCTTCAACTTTCCTTTTAGCTTCTACCTCGACTTGTCTTCTTTGATACTTTAGATTAGCTTTCAACATCTTCTACTCCAATTCCTCATATTTGTTGATCTTATCTTTCTCTTTGGTGATTAATTTATTTTGATCCTCTTGCAAATATCTTAAAAACTAGTCCTAATGAAACTTCCTCATTTCTTCCGATCAAAATGGAAAATTTTACTATTGTATTCACATTATGATGCAATAACATTGAATAATATTCCCTTTTTAATATCGATTTATGTGCCAAAAGATTAGCAGAGTAGATGGTTAAGTATAATTCTTTCAGAGTCATTTCTATCAAAGTGAAACAACTCACCCTTTTATCTCTTGAATGTGATATTTTAAATGGGTTGTTGTGGTGTGATCACAACACATAGTGAGTGTCTTATTAGAAATTGAAATACATAATAATTTATACAAAAAGAAAAAGAAAAAGAGACCAAGTGCCAGTATGTATATGAACTAAAAATTTATTTCATAATTGAATTTATTGTGGACTACAATGTGGTTGAAAAAATGCATGAAATAAAGCAATCTATTCTACTCTACCCTATTCATATCCTAATATTGTCGATCATAGGTTCAGATAAATGCATAATGTCAATGCAACCATCCAAGTAGCCTCAATGTTGAAATCATATATGCACCAATAGTTAGTAATAGAAAATGAAGCATTACAAAATTGTGTATAAGAAATGTTACTCCATTGATACCTTTACCAAAGATATCATGATAATTTTGTATGAGAATAAAAGGTTCAAAAGGATTCTTTAACTAAACACTAATTCTGTCAAGATGAATGGAAAAAGGATCATAGTACTTGTATGCAAGGAAATATTATTGTGATTGAGGGTCATCCCTGAGGTTTCCCCACGATAAAATGAGTAACACTCGATTGTTATAATTTCTAGAAAGCACATCAAAACAATAAGGTTCTAAAATCACCACATTTACAAATCGAAAAGTCCTTTCACATAGGTGCAATACCCAATGTATGGAATTCAGGTTATCTGTTTTCCACAACCGTTCAGGGTTCAGGTTAAACATGATGTGAAAAGGGTCATAAATATCACCAGGGAGATTATCGACAACGTGGGATATGAACAAGATATCACTTTTGGAAGAGAGTTTAGCATGGACCTTACATATCTGGACAACAGAAGAATCTATCTTATGATGGAAAAGATTCAAAATATCTGGTTCATGTACAGGAAAAGTGCACAGGGTGAGCAGACAATCTCATTAAGGGCATAGTAACTATGCTCTACTTTGCCTCAAATATCACATCATGAGAATATGAGTCCATAGGTGATGCAAGAGAATCGCTCCACCTCAGGGAATGCGCCAACATGAAAACACACAATGGAGAAAGGGAGAGGCATTGAACCTCCCATTTTTTTTAAATTTGAAATAATCCTATACGGATTTTCATGTTGTAAGGCTGCAAATGTCGGGCCATGCCTTTTTACAGGTAGTGGTTGGATTTCCTTAAAGGGTTGCTTGTAGCAAGCCCAGATCGTAGTCAGGTCTGGGTAAACATTTATGAAACTTCAATGTAATATATGAGGTTAGGTGAGAGAGGACGAGCTCACAGAGCCCTTCTCTGGTAAGGAGATATTGTATAAGATTTCAATAGGCAGAGAATGATAGGGAGGTTTGGGTAGAGAGGCCTTAGGAGGTAGAATAGTTCTGAGAGAGAGACATATTGAGAGAATTGGGACTCTATTACAGTCTCGTTTTTGTAATCATATGTATAAACACACAGAGATAATATAAAAGCAGTTTTCATGCATACAATGTGTTTATGTATTTGTGTTCATTATATTCTTTTAATGCATTTTCATGATTTGAATGCATAACTGGTGAAGCATTGCATGAGTTTCAATTGTTTCTCGTCTTTGAGTTTTCGAGTGCAAGGAGTGCACACAGTCCGCAAAGAGTGCGTTGACAGAGGTTTAACCTCAAGGGAAAACTCAGGAGGGATACCATTGAACCTTCATCAGCGGAAATGCAAGGAGTGCACGGGAAAAACTCTTTATCAAGTTCAGAGAGAAGCGAAGTTACATAAGACTCTGTAGAGCTCTGTCAGGTTTCCATTGAGCCAGTGCAAGTGTGCACAGAATAACTCAGTGTTGATTTCAGTAAGAAATAAAGTTATTGAACACTCTGTGAGGAAAATCTTTGCAAGGTGTGCATCGAGCAAGGAGAATGCCAGGAGGGCGAGAAGAGTTTCTTTTAAAGAAATCCTTCGGATTCTGAGTTTGATGAAATCCTGAGAACACAAGGTGTGCTTGGGAGGATGAAATATTCGAGGAGATCAAGCTCATAAGGGATAACGCAAGAAGCGTGTATGATATAGACTTATTCTAAGTCCATAAGATCAGAAGAGATAACGCTTTCAGAAGCGTAAGCGAGACCCAAAGGAGTTGGGTTCGCAGAAGGAAGTTCAAAGGCCAAGACCTTTCAAACACTAACCAAAATATTCTAAGTCAGGAGAAGGTGGAATCTCAGGAGGAGAAGTGACAAAAACCGTCTAATCAGTTGTAAAGAAGAACCTAGACCATTAAATCTACATCCAGGCAGAGGAGGAACGAGCACAGGGGAACCAGATCTCAGTCGTCAGATCTGAACACATGGACCAACAACCATTAGATTCAGAGGAACGTGAGCCACCAAATTTGAGTGCTCTGAAATATCGGCATTTCAGAAGTCGAGAATGTGGAGGAAGTTATAACTTGGAAGTCACAAGTCGCGAAATCCTGATTTGAGAAGGAGAATATGGATTGTCGGATCCAGAGGGAACATGTGTTAACGGGTCGAGAGATCCAGAAGGAGGCAGAAGGAGTAACATTAAAGTAGTCGAGGGCAAAATAATAAAAAAGATAAGAACCGTCGATCTGCGAGGGGACACTTGTCACCAAATCACGAGCTCCAGGGAAAATCACACAGGAGTTTCAGTTTGAGAACTGAAATCTCTGAAGCCCGAAGCACTGAGGAGCTGAAGTGTCAGGGAGTCGAAGAGTCGAAGCGCCATGGAGCTGAAGAGTCGAAGCGTCGAATACCCAAAGAGATTCTGGACCGTCAGATCCATAAGGGGCACATGGTAAAAGATCCTGGACTCCAGGAGAATGCGAAGGAGAATTCTAAGATTCATGATCGTCGAAGCCTGAACAACCAAAGTGGATGATATCCATTGATATAGGTTTGGACAGGTATCACCATATCATGGACTCTGGAAGGATTCACTCTGGAGACTTGTGACTATTGATATTTGAAATCACCGAAGGCCGGAGTCCTGGAAGCGACGAGAGTTGTCGATACGGATATGGACACGCAACGTTAGATCTTGAGCTCTGGGAATTTTGTATTGAGTCTCTAAGTTGATATTTTAGATCTAAGAAGTCCGGAGAGTCGAAGTAGCTCTTATTCGTCAGATCACCTGAAGTGACTATGAGTCGTCGAACCAAGAGAGGAGATGTGGTAGAAATCTGTGAACTCTGGGTAAAGTTCTGGAGTGATTCATAGCCGTCCGATTTAGGGGAGATGTGGAACATATCCATTCACTCTAGGTGAAGACTCAAAGTAATCCTAGGCCATCCAATCTAAGAGGAAACGTGTCAGGATTCCATGTATTTGAGGAGAAGAAAAAGGATTTGAGATTTGAGATTCTCGCACGCTGGACTCACGGAGGAGATCCTAGCTGTAGATTCAAGGGGACAGGTGGCAACAGATATTCCACTCTGGTAGATTGCCACATAGAGGAGAGTGGATTTTGAAAGTTGAAACTCCTGAAGGCTCGAAAGGTGGAGTCAACGAAAATCGTTGATCCAGAGAGGAGTTACGTGTCGTTGGATCGTGGAGATCTAGGGAGATGCGTGAAAAGAGGAAAGAAAGGTGAAACTGAGATTGATAACAGTTGTTGATCATAGGAAGTGAAAAAGGAGTAGATATCGATTGATAGAATGGATTGTGAGTTAGGACATATTTGAACTATAATATTCCTTGAGCGGGTTGCAATTTCAACCATTGTTTTAGTAACGGGGTACGTGCCAGTTGGAGGAGGATTGTGGGGCGAAAAGCGGTTTGGTTTGAAACCATTCTTTCCTGCACCCGCGATCGTGCATTACCATAAGGGCACATCCCAAGGTCATATGAAGGAAGGGGATAGTGAAAAGGATCTAGTGCCCATAAATTGAGAAGCGCACTGAGACAGAAGGTGCGGATATCACAGGACCTATGCCAAAGGAAGAAAAGGGGCCTATGTAAAATCAATCTAGGTTCGATCAGATGCTTGAAGAGTTGATCTGACTCAATAATTGGAACGATCCAAAGACCGGGAGGTCGTAAAACCTTGGAAGGGGAGGGGGGATATATCAATTGGTATCATAGCACATAATTGATTTTTTTAGGCAAAGGGGATAATCTGATGACATCAGGTGGTATTAGAGCACATAATTAATTTATGTAGGCAACGGAGGTAATTAGAAGATCAAGCCTTGCTTATAGATAGCAGACAAAGGAGAGACGGTAAAAGGAGATGAACTGATAACATCAGGTGGTATCATAAACAGGAATTTTTCGGTAGACAACAGGTGAAAGGAGGGTAGAGTATTGATGCTCTGTAAGAAGGTTGTTGCATGGACGCAACAACAAAATTTTAAAAAACTAGGTGAGCTGTAAGAGAAGATGGAGGTTCTCTTGGATGAAGAGTAATCCACATGATTTCCAGGAGGACAGGTAGAAGGTGGAAATGGCTACTGAAGGCCATGAACATGGTCGAAGAGAAGGCCGCAAGAAGAAATGAAATCCATGGATGGATATTGAGTTCAATCAGATAAAAGCACAAATGGAGAAGCTTGCATTTAAAATGCAGTAGGATGAAAAAGTGCATTGGGTGTATGAGTGGCCCATGAAGAAGAAGGCGAAGTAGCCAGTAAATAAATTGTTGGCTAGAGAACAACGAAGATTGATGAGAAGGTGGATGTGAGATCGGAAGAG
>CBVK0100020531.1:0-37709 GCA_900067695.1 Picea abies | reverse complement strand
GGAAAATCTACCTGCGGACAAGTAGATCAACCTCTAGAGCTTGACCTTAACCCTAGACAAAAAAGTGCTTAACGTGCACACTGACTTCCTTTCAAATCTATCTAAGCCTAATGCATGAGAAGGAAAGATAATAGAGGTACATTTTAATCGATGTTTGTCCCTGCATGCTCTGAGTTGCGCTCCAATCCTTTTGCTCCTCGCTGAGGTCTATGGACAAAACAAGATACGACCACTTCCTACTCTACTGACATTAGCTTGAAAACAGATCTACCAATGAATGATAAGTTCATGTAACATTAGACACAAACTAGAAAGAAACAGGCCAAGCTTGTCATATTAATGAGAATAACGACAACAATGCTTACAATCGTAGATGCGAATGTGATAGCTTCGTCAAATCCTCTTCATCTAACCCTTGCCTGAAAGATCCACAACCTGGATGACAGCAGCTTCAATGATTACTCTCCTTTGGCTAACTGCAAGTTTCCTCCAAGATCATAAGTTTCACATATTCAATTCTTCCTCCTCTTTACCACCATAGAGCTTTCTTATATAGGTTGGGAAGGGCCTAACTACTTGAGTTATGTTTAAAACTAGTTGAAAACCTCCTCCTTGGATCAGAGATCTTTTGACAAAACCAAGAATTCGAGTTCAACCGCCTCCCAAACTCGAATGATTATCCCCTTATTCTTCTCACCGGGCTAACAATTTGCCCAGAATGGAGAGTGCTCCCTCAGAAGGGGTATCAGAGCGCTAGAATGCTCCAGATAAGGTCAAGGGAAGCGCCAGCGCTTCAAATCTGAGCAGTGCTTCTGCAAAGGGGTGGAGAAGCGCTACAACACTTCTGAAGCATGGTAGAGGGGTGCCAGCGCTTCTCAGGCAGTTTTAGGGGAGCGTTCCCCTTCCAAACTCTTGATTAAGAAGCCCTCTTAGGTGTTAAGAGATGTTTGACTTCAGTGAACCAGTTTCTTCCTTCAAACTAAGTACATAAGATGTTTCAAGTGCCCCTTTAGTGTCGTCATTGTGATAACATGGTTCAACGACATTTGCAACACTTGCGACAAGTGAGAGGCATATGCGACACTTATCCAGTTGAGTGATTTTGAGGTGTAACACTTTCCCTGCACCAATTCCTCCCACCACACAACATATTTCCACAATCAATATGATCTCTACTATGGCCTATCAGTATTTAGAATTATCTAATCTTTGGGTTGTGCATAGTCCGTTAGAATTCGATGCATTAGGTGACACTATAACACTTAGTCCAGCTAAGTCTTCATACGATGTTATCCAATCTACCTCTCCCTACTTGGATGACCAACATCTATTGGCATCCAACACTTATTCTTTTCCATCTTGCTTGAATTCCTTGTCCTCTTCTTTTGACTACATCTCACATATTTTTCCATCGGACGAATCCATTATGGAAATTCTTAGTATCGAAGAGGTACCTTGGGATGACAACCACCATCGATCATCTTTTCTTCCTAGTCTAGATGAGATTCACAAAGATATACACTCCATCTTCCCCCCTGATGTTGTTGATTCTCCCCAATCTCCTATACTTACCCAATATACTACTTCTGAGGGGAATTTAGGAAACATCCCTTCTACCATTTCTATCAATATTTCAATGAAAGAAGGTATTGTGGAAAATGTTCATCTTGGTGCTAATTGTTCGCCTGAGGAAGTGGAAGCTTACACCACTTTATTTAAAGAATTATGCGATGTATTATATTAGAGATACGAGGAAATGCCAAGGATCGATCTATCAACCATTGTGCATGAGATAAAGACTTACTCAAGGTTTAAACCTGTACGACAAAAACTTCACCTGGTTCATCCTAAGAGAACCGTGGCCATAAAGGTAAAAGTTGAAAAACTATTGAAATATGGATTTATCTATCCTATCCCCTTGACGAAATGGGTTTCTAACATTGTTTTGGTTGCTAAAAAACAAGGAACCATTTGTGTCTGCATCGATTATAGGGATCTCAACAAGGATTTTCCCAAATAAAATTACCCTACACCCTTCATTGACCAAATCATTGATAATTGTGTTGGCAACATCATTTTCTCTTTCATTGATGGATTTTCGAGATATAACTAGATTGACATTCTTCCAGCTGATCAACATAAGACAACCTTCATATTCCCATGGAGAACATTCGCTTATTGTAAATTACCTTTTGGTCTCAAAGATGCTAGTGCCACTTTCCAGTGGGCCATGTCGTATTCTTTCCATGATATCGAACATATTGCAGAACCCTATCTTGATGATTTATCTGCCCATTCATCCAATCGACAAGACCATGTTGGTCATTTAAGGGATATTTTTCTTCGATGTCGTTTATACCGTATCCATTTGAACCCCCACAAATGCATCTTCTCTCTTGAATCAGGTCGACTCCTTGGTTTCATTGTTTCCAAAGAAGGGATTAGGGTGGATCCCTTAAAAATTAAATCTATTCTTGCTTTACCTCCTCCCAACAATTTGACCCAACTACAAAGTTTGCAAGGGAAAGCAAAATTTCTTCGTTGTTTTATATGTAATTACGCCGAGATTACTAAAGGATTTATGTGATTTTTGTAGAAAGACACTCCTTTCATATGGGATGACACTACTCAATGATATTTCAATGCTCTTAAGCATGCATTGACTCATACATCCCTTTTGCATCCCTCAAATTATGCATGAGACTATATTATTTATTTGGAAACCTCTACTTTGACCATCTCTATGGTGTTAGTTCAAGAATACCGTAATAGTGACAAACATGTGATCTACTATCTGAGTAAGAGTCTATCTAGTCTCGAGCTCCGATATTCACATGTTGAAAAGTTATCTCTAGCAAGCGTCATTGTCATCCAGAGATTCCGCCATTACATCCTGTTACACACTACCATGGTCATTGTGGACTCAAACCCCATTTATCATATTCTGACACGTCAAGTCCTTGGGGTAAAATATTCCAAATGGATCGTTATTCTTCAAGAGTTCGATCTTGAGTTTTCCAAGTCAAAATCTAAAAATTCCTTGTTTTTTGCGGAACTTATCTACGATCTTCCCCATGATGATGAAGAAAATGATACCAATGATTCTCTCCCTGATGAATCTTTGTTCCTCATCAACACATCTAACCCTTGGTATGGAGATATTCTTCTCTATCTTCAGACCCAACATTTTCAACCCGATATCTCCTGTGAAGAATGTTGTTGTATTATCCACCATTCTAAACGCTACCTTATCATCGGTGCCACTTTGTATCTTCATGGTATTGACACTATCCTACGAGGTTGTTTAATCCATGATGAGGTTGAACATGTTTTGAATGACTGTCACCTTGAAGCTTGTGGTGGTCACCTTTTTGGGATGGATACAACTCAGAAAATCCTACGTACCGGTTATTTTTGGCCCTCCATCTTCAAAGATTGTATTGAGCCTATCAAAAAATTCCCACCTTGCCAAGTCTTTCACAACAAGGAACACACCCACCTTGATCTGTTGCATCCCATTATTGCCATCAACCCATTTGCCAAATTGGGCATTGATTTCATGACATGTAAGCCTACCTCAGCCAGGGGGCACGATTATATCAACGTTGTCATTGATTATTTCACTAAATGGGTTGAGGCTATGCCTACATTTATTAAGGATGTTTGTACTTCATCTCTCTTCATCTTTAACCACATCATCACTCACTTTGGTGTTCCACAAGCCATTGTCACTAATCACAATTCACATTTTCAAAATAAGATGATGAGTGAGTTACATGTCAAGTTGGGGTTTCTCCATTAAAAATCACCCCCCTACCGATATAGGTGGATATCGGTGGCCACCCACCTTTTCCAATTGGCTCAAAATAGTTTTCTAGCAATTTTGGTAATTTACTATTTTTAGCAGTTTTCACGTTCGGAGCCGTTTCGAGGCCCTAAACGATGTTTTTTGGAAAAAAAAAATTCAATATGGAAGTTATTTATATATTTCCCCTAAAATTAATCTCCTTGAGGATACCTTTCCAACGAGCTATCATATGCCTAAAATGGAGATCATATGCAAAAATTACGACCCCAAGAAGTACTAACTTACCCAAACGATGCCCACATGACTTTTGGCGCTTCATATCCTAGGGTTAGGTTTTTGGATGTCGAGGGTTTTTGGAATTATTATTTATTGTAAAAAAGGCCTTCATATCCTCATTGTAATCATGTTCTTGTGAATGAGCACAACCATCACATCTCTTCTCAGAGATAAGCCGCCACAATTCCAACAAGCTTGTTTCCACTGCATTTTACAGTTTCAGCTTATTTCCTTATTGAATAGAAAACCAGTTTTACTATATCTCTATTATTTTTTTTTAACAAGATATTAATAATATTATTCATTTCATTCTTCTCATAAAATATGGATTAGTGGTATCAGAGCAGTCTGCTCCTTGTCATCTTAATGCATGTCCCCAATGAGGTCGGAGTACAAAGAATTGGGTCTTGAGCTTGTTTCTCTTCAAGACAAAATCTCTCACACACCCAAGCAACCTCTTATGGAAGGAGAAAATAAATATGACAGGACAGGAGATCCTTTCAAACTTTTGATTGAGGAATCCCTCATGGAACAAAGGAATGAGATGATGGATAGTTTCGCGCAAATCCTTCGGTGGCTACCAATAGGCGACACATCTTCTTCGAGTGGAGGTGTTGCCCTTCAAGGTAAAAATAAACTTCGATATTCCTATATTTGAAGGTCAGATAGATGCAGATTTTGTACATAATTGGTTGAATATACTAGAAGGGTATGTTTTTGTCCATAACTTTTCGAATAGAGAAAATATTACTTGTGCGCTCCTCAAAGTCGTCCCCCATGTCAAATATTGGTGGGAAACCTTTTGTGAGAAAAATGAAACAGAGGAACCCTCATTATTTACAATCACAACCACCTGGGAATCCTTCATGGATGCTATTAAGGAACAATACTAACCTGTCGAAAGTTATGATGACCTGTATACCAAATGGACCACATTGCGACAAGTTTGAGACCAAGCAGTGCTAGATTTCACAAATATCTTCCATACCTTACACACCAAGTTGGGTATCAAAGATTCGAAGTGACATTGGATTCTCAAGTATCGCAGTGCTCTGCATAGATACATCTAGACTGAAATGGAATTTTTGGACATCTTATCCTTGGGCATGGCCTACCGATATGTTGCCAAAATCGAGCAGAAGCTCAAACAAAAGACGCGACAATTTGGGCCTGAGAATCCCTCACAAAAAAAGCTAGGAAAGGGCGGCCCCAACCCAAAGAACAAAGGACAGTATCAATATAACCATTCCAAGCCACAAGAAAATAAGGACACCGGAAAGACAAAGAAATATACCGGGAAGTGGTGCGACTTCCATAAGAGCTCGTGGCATAACACTGTTGACTGCCGCTCAAATCAGTCACCGGTGGCCAAAGTGAAAGCCTCTGAATCATATGTGGGTTCTGACTCTGAACCAGAACCAGAAAGGGGAAGACGGATCATTGACGCAGAACCCAGTGTCATCGTTGCTACCACCAAGCTCTAGCCTGGTGAACCAGGCGAGCCAGAAGAAGGAGAGCACCTCTTCCATTCAAAAATGTGGGTAAAAGGCACCATGCTTCACTTCATCATTGATAGTGGTAGCCAAAATAAACTCATCTCAACAGAGGTCATCAAGTGGTTGGGCCTGCCAAAAAAGCCACACCCACAACCCTACACCATTGGATGGCTCCGCCAAGGAAGCGATCTTCACGTCAACCAAAAGTGTCGACTGTTGTATGACACCAAGCCCTTCAAAGACGAGGTATTGTGTGATGTTTCTCCTCTCAAAGTTTATGATGCTCTTTTGGGCAAACCTTATTTATGGAAACGTCATGTTGTATATGAGTCTAGGCTATTATTACTTTGAACAGGAAATTGTACAGGATACCTGAGAAAGAGGGGTGCATTCCCCTAGTGGAGTCCATCTGGGGTCCAAAATCACCAGCAAAAGGGTCCGACAGTTACCAGTACTGAGTACTAGAGAAGGGCGCATCATTTGGGACAGTTTTCGGGCCATTACGAGAAGTATAGCTTCCAGGGAAAACTTTCCAGACTTCCGACAGTTACCGTTAGAGCTACCATAGTCCCAATGCATCCATTGATTTCGCAGTACTCCCATATTCTGGGTATTATCTTTTAGTTGCTTATTTGTATTCCAACTAATATCCTTTGTCTGTTGATCTAGTCGAGTATTATCAGTTTATTCAGCCACATTCGACCATTTTTTAATCCAAAGAGATATCATAATACAAACTTTGCAGTCCTTTGTCACATTTATTATTTGTATGATCATTTATATGTTATAAATCATTGATCCTACACACACATTAGTAGCATTTACTAAACTAGCAAAGTTAGGAACATTACAGACACTAAGGGTATATTATCTTGTTTCATGGAGGTAAATCAATCTCAAATACAGGGATTGCTCCCTCTGAATCTCATACTATATAGGAATCATGGTTGCTTTGATTGTATTCATGAACACTGGAACTATTTCTTCGATTAATGGAGCAAGTGACTTGTCATAGTCTTCTCCCTCTTTTTGGGAGAATCCTATGGACAAAAATTAGGATTTGCACATTTGTATATTGGTATCTGCAGGTTGCTTGATCTATTATATCAATCTTGGAAGTCACCACTGACTTCCCTTCTAGTCTAAAGTGAAAATCCATATCCTAGTCCTTCGTACCTGCTTCCTCCTTTGTCATTAAAACAAGGGAATATTCTTAGGATATTTCATGTCTCCTAAAGGTCTCTAAATATATGATATAGTATTCTCAACTCATCGCATCTATCTTCTAGTCCTGGAAGATGTCTCTTTTTCCCATTTGATCCTTTCTGAGATCAGGCTTACTATGAGTCTTGATTTTTTCTGAGTATACAAAAACTTCACAGTCTCTACAGGATATACTTGGTGTTGAATACCAAGTCTTAATATGAAAAGATGAGTCAAACTTCAAATGAATTACACTTCTTCATTATCCATTGACAAAGTCTACTATGAGTTATATTATAATGTTCATTCATATTTCGAGCCTTCCGCTCCTCGTGATCTGTCTCAATATGAGATGTTTTGTATCTAGCAAAAGTAGCTTCTTCTTCTTCTTCTTCTTTGGTATATGGATTTATATGGTCATATATAAAACTTGTATAGTCTACTCCATGTCTCATGTAATATATTTCCTCTTGCAATCGTCACTATAGCTTCCTCGGGATTATCACCTATGACCTTCCTAGAACAAGAACAACAAGGAGGAAACAACATACAAGAATAATACTCTTTATAATAATAATAAAACAATATAAATAACAATCCTCACAGTATCTCTTTTAGAGATATCACTTGTGACCTTCCTGAAACAAGGTTGAAATCTAGGAAATAAAATAATAAGGAATGAGAGAAACACTCTTCTAGTGTTGTAATCAATCATTCCATCATGGTAACCTAGAAACAAAATAAGAATTTTCTCCTAGAGGAGATGTTAGTTATATATATATATATATTAAATTATTACAATAAGAAATTATCTCAATAGTGCTCACATTCTACCAAGTATTCAATAATAAAACTTTTCAAATATTTCTATCACAACTATAGTGTTTAATAGTTATCAAACTTGATATGTGTAAATTTGAATCTTATCAATTCAATGAATCAAACTTGGAACATAGAGTTTTTTCCTCAAGAATGAGTGTGTTGTTTTTCTTTCGAGTCTCCTTCACTCAAGATGATAAGTATTTTATTCAACCTGTCCTTTGTACTAAGACAATATGTTATCTTGACAGAAATATGAGTTAGGGAATAAACTATGTAATATCAACTTTAATCAATCTAATACTTTGACTTTAATTTTGACCAATGGTTAGTATGACAACTTTAATAGATAAAAATTCAACCTGGATATTCATAATATTACAATATTTCTATAACAAGTAGAGGCATATCAAAGTAATCAAACCCGGGGTTCATGGTTCCTCTTAATGTGATGGATCTGATATTACTCTAGATCTACAATTATTGTTGAGACAAAAGATCCTTTCTCCTGCAAATAACCTTTAAAATAATGATGAAATTTAAACATATATAACTACATATCTCTGACAACATCGGCAGGTAGTGTTACCATCCAACGACAGTGGAAAAAAATAACGAACCTTTATAAATTCAAATGTGCTTCAACCTGTAACCATAATTTAGTTGGGGATTTTCTAAGGTAAGGCACACTGGAACAATAAAAATCAGTCCCAACACTTCACAAAAACTTTCACTACAACTGGTGCTGCAACTGGTGTTGCAACTGGCTTGAAGGAACTAGCATGAAGGTACTTGCACTGCAACTGCAACTTGATACTGCAACTGCAACTTAGGGTTTTATGAGGAAACCCTAATTTCTCAAACCTCAAATTTCAGAATTCCAATTCAGGGACTAGATGCGCCCTCCTAGGGAGAGTTCCTAGGTGTGGTTACTTTCTCCAACATCCCCATCTAACAAAGAAAACGTCACACTTAGGTTTTATGCAGAAACCCTAATTTTGTAGTAGCTGCAACATTGAAAATTGAATCTAGGAGAGGGTGCATTGAGGCTAGCTACTTCTTTATAGACCGTGAATTGGTCTCTTTCTGTCCTACACTAATACCATGTTGAATTTTTAATTACACAACAAGCAATTACGGTTCTTCTTTATTATTACAATCATTTAGCACATTAGTTGTATAAATAAAATCATTGAAAGAGAAGTAATCATAGAAACAATAGAGACACACAAATTATCTTGGGAAACCCTCATGAGGGGGAAAACCCAGCAAAAACTTCCTTAATATAGATAGACCAAATACCAAACAAAAGATCCTCCTCTACACCTTCACTAGGAAGAGTAGTGAACCACTTAACCAAGAAATACCAAGAGATAAACCAAAACCCTCCTTGATGTCACCCCCAATTGCAGTAGCAGTTCCTCCAAGGCTTGTGCACTTCTTCATAGATGCAAAGCTAGTGTGGTGAGTGTGTCCAAATGAGGCGTTGCCTCTCTTATAAATAGTGGTATGGCTAGCCTATAATTAGGTCTGGGCTGGCCTGTCACTTTAGCCTCTTAATTTACATTTAGCTGTGAAGGAACAATAGGGTCGACTTTTACTAAGGCGTAATAGGGCCTAATTAAATATAATATAATATTATTCAACTCTCTCTCAAGTAGAATATTCTTCAAAGTTACAATATTTCAACAGAACATGTGTTTTGTAATGATTATTGTATATGTAATGTTTCGAGTCTGATCTCTAGTTCCAAGGCTGCTATCAAACCGACCATGAAATTTTACTTTTTTATATCTTCCATTATGGTTATGATTGCATATAATATTTTATACTCCTATGCTTAGGTATGGTTGGGTTGGGTTCTTCCTACAACTGCATTCTCTTTGACCTCACTCCATCCCACATATACCTTGGCAATGCTTCAAGTGATATCTCCTTTCCTTGCAGAAGGTTGAACATGCCAATGCTCTAGACTACAATGGTATCTTTTTTCGCAAACTCCAAGAACATCAGTCTCCAATCAGGCTCCAACAAAATCAATAAGAGTTTAGAGTGAGAAAAGTGTTATTTTCTCCATATTTGCTTCTGCAATATATTCCTTTTGGGATCTACCCGCTCCATTTCCTTGAGCAGTTTCAGTTAAGTTTGTCTTGAGTTTTATTTATTCAAAGAATCCTCTTTTCCTTGAATGAAAAAACACAATGTACTATCAAAATTATCTTGTAAATTAATCATAGACAAGTGCATTATGCACATTGATGAAATATAATTAGGATTGTCAAGGTTCCACGATATGCAAGTATTCCACATATGCATTATCTTTTAAAATGTAAGCTGAGATTCTTAGAAAAATAGCCTTTGCATCCAATTACTTAATTTCCCAGCAGTTATTAATTTTATGGCTTTGTTCTCATGAAAAAGTCTTTACATAGTTCCTTCGCATGGAACTTCCTCAACATGAAACTATCTTGTTGCATGTCCATCATCACTTGAAATGATCTCAACCCATGATTTAGCAAAAAAATTATCATTTCAATTGTGTACCCAATATTCCATAAAGAATATAGGCATGCATACATGCAGACCAAACTTCAAAACATGTGCATATATTTTATCATCTTGCATTTACAATGTCCTTTCATGAACTTAACCATATGCAACAACACAATGTGTGTGTCTGTAGCTGACACACTTTATAATATGTACATCTACTTCTATATGAAATCATTTCAACTTATGATTTTTCTCAATCATTTACATGCAATTTATAAAGGTGTAAGCATATTGCCTTATTTTTCTAACAATAGATCATTCTTTCTCATTTTACTTTTCAACATTTTACACTAGCTCTCTCTTAGGAATGAAGGTTAATAAAGAATCAAATATAAAGGAATAAGTGGAGAGATTCTCCATCATTCTCATGGTTGCACTGCTTGTCAATGGTTTTCATTAGTAGGCACTCTGACTCTGCCTTCCATTAATCTTTAGCTACACTTTTCTAGATAATTCCAATCCTATAAAACCTCCTTAACAAAGGCCCATCACCTTTGCAATAAATATGGGGCCCCTTTACAACCCTTCTTATCAGACAAAAATCCATTTATTCACTCTTAATGGATAGCCAACAACAAGCCTCTTCCATTACCATACCAAATGGATAGACCAAATTAAATTACCTCATTCAATTCCTTAACCATAGGGAATTGTTCATAAGGGTCTTATCCCTTATACAAATGACAATCATATTTTCTAGGGATTCTGTCCACCCATGATAATATGCATCATTATAACTTATTAAACAGCTCATCCATCCACTCTCTTGACTCATGAAACCCTATAATAGATTTAGTTACCAATGCATGTGAGAATATTCACACTCCTGTAGGAGTATTTATCATTTCAACAAAGAAAAAATATATATTTCTTCTACTGTAAATCAACATGTAATTTTTCTACTATAATAAATTCTGAAACAATATTTTGATCTGCATTCCTTCTTCTCAAGGAACCTGTGCATCAAATAATAATAAAAAAAATTATACAAAAAGACACTTTCCAATAAGCTCATATTAGCTTTGGTATATCAATCTTGTGACTATTTTGTATCTCATTCAGGCCTAGTGTTTGAACTTCTACCTTGATACCATTTTGTAACACACCTAACCTCCTAACCTATCTTAGGCTAGTGGAATGTACAAAATTTCTCTTTTCTTTTCTCAAAACCACCTTTATTAATTACCCCACTAAATATAATTTTGATCTCATAATCTAGTTCTTCTCATCGATATCGTCCCAACATCTGTAACCATGCTCAAAATTGATCTCGAGATAAACAATTATGGCCCTTTTAAGTTTTCAAGCGTTCTTTCACCTACCTCCACGTGGCTCCCATGTGGCTTCACGTCACCTATTCCATCCAACAGTGATTGATATGGAGGGACACATCACCGTCCAACATAGAACACCCTGACCAATGGATGCAAAACACATACAAAACTGGTGATGGAACGGTTTCATTCCCAACTGGGCACTGGAATCCCATGGAAGCCTACACTAACACAACTGAAGGTCCTCTTGGTTTTCAGTTATTTGGTGGTCTGAACCCCAGGACATACCCCAATCGGGGACACACTCCCACTGGGAATTGCAACCCATAGTTAACACAACCAAGCATTCCTAGTTGTTGATGATATGGTGCTTTGGGCCTTGGGACCATACCTATATTGGGACTTCACCCAACCAAAAACCTCACTCCACCATGCACTGATCTCCTAACCCTACCAGGAAATTCACCCCACGAGGCATTGGGCCCCTGAGGTAATCCTTAAGCACTCATTCCTTGAACACCCAATCTAGTGTTCTAACTAGCACTGAGGACAAGTGGCCCTAACGTGGAATGCCACTTGGCATGACACCTCATACTAGAATGAACGCTAGTTTGAATTGACACAATGACATGTCTCAACATGTGGCACAACATGTGGTCATTGATGTCATCCTGTCCTCATGCCTTGTACAGAACTATGATATGGAACCTTGACTATTCGAGACACGTGGTACATCATACTTGTGACATGTGGACTAACCACAACACAACACGTCATCATAATGAATAAGGATCCTCCACTTAGGTGTTTACACATGTCCACTTTCTAATGGTTCAACTACGTCATATTGACATCATATACATGACTTATTTTAGTTTCTCACAATGAAGGAGATGGGTCGAAACCCTACCCTAGAACTTTATCATGAAAATCTTGGTTAAATGAAAGTCTGAAGGAAAGGAAATAGGAAACAAAGGGGATTACAATATTCCTTGAAGGCATAAAATCTACATTTAAACATTTTATATAACCATCCTCAACAATAAATATTAGGCATCTCTCACACGGTTTCATGTTTTTCACTAAAATATAAACTTACATTACAAGATGAGAATGCATCCTCTAAAATTACATGGAGTCTGCAATAGATTTATAAGAGGTAATAACCAAAGGATAAACCCCTATTGGACATTGCAGAACATAGAACACACAATTCCCTTATGTCCATTCCAAAACTCAAAGAGGTGAAACCACTAAGAATACAAAGAATACTCTACATGTATTTATTTTATTCTTTTCATGGTTACTCAATGAACCATACAATTTCATAAAATTTATAGAGATACACATATCCTTACAAGCTCGTTCAAACACAAGAGAGGCTTATACACTCATATCATGTTTATATAATTTACAACATAACAAAGAGTAAGCAAGGGACTTATCTGTGTATAAATTATTTTTCAAGATAACTAACTGAGGGTGTACACCTTTCCACCCAACTATAGGCTCATATGCACTAGCTCTCTATTGTATGGTCACTCCCATGCCAAGCCATGATACCACTTGGGAAAATATTTGATTATCAGAGTAATTTGGAAAATTGAAGGTCATTCTCCTTCACACAACCACTGGTAGAAATACCTTACACCCATTCTATCCTAGGGCCTCAACCAGGTTTATCATATTCCCTCCCATCATCAATCTCGTGGCCTCCTAGGCTCAGGTTGATATTTCAAATTAGTTACACAACACTCTCTTGTTTTTAATTCCATTCAACTTCCTCTCACATAATCTCTACACCCTTGTGCACGAGCTCTTATATTTTGTGTGATATCCCTCCTAAGCGCATACAAAACATACTTTCTCATGGTCCCCCTTCCATTCCTGAACTTACTTCCTCTGCATGCACCCGTGTGTTTATCCCCTTATGTCTCAAAGTTTATTGCGTCTTATCCATGCAATTGGGTGGTTCACATTTTTCCATGGATGTACCAATCCATTCCTCCCATGCATTTATGTGGGAGGTCCTTTTTAACCTTCCCAACCATCCTTCATAAATATTTTTCTTTATCTTTAAGCAAGAGGGAATTAAGTATCACTTTTCCAAAATTAATTTAACAAGGTGGCTTGGGATTCATTGACATAATGAATCCATCTCTCTTTTCTCTAGTAGTATCATGGATAGTACTTTAAGGTTATTAAAAACACATGTATTCCAATAGAGAATGAACACCTTCAGTAACCACTCACACAACCAGATCAAATAACAACACATTGATGTTTTGATATGGACGGATTTCCACACATGGAAAGTACTTTACTTTGTTTACCAAGTTGATTTGAAGTTGGTGAAAAAGTGGTGAAAGGGTGAACTTATGAGTTTATGTGTTTTATTTTCTCATGCATTTTATTAATTCTTTGTAAGGAAAATGTCTCATGCATTCTTATGTTTTTATGAGGTGCTCATGTATTTAATTATGCTTTATGAGCTTTTGAAAAACACATACATTATTATTCACTTTTGATGTAAAATGATTAATAATTGTGAGGGAAATTAGACTCACATATTTATCATTAAATTATAATTTTGGAAATTGGTTTTTATGTGAGAAACCACCTCACACCAATTTTCGGTTATTCTCAATTATAGTTTGAGAGAATAAGTACATGGATGAACAATATTTGGGTGGTTTTTAGACTTTTCCCATTATGTGCTTGAAAATAGTTTGAGATCCTACATTCATGGATATTGTCTTTCCTCTTTTGTAATTAGATCCTATTATTGTGGATCTAAGAATTAATGTTCTTTTTTAAGAGTGAGTGAGGAAAAATATATAAGGCCTTATGTGACCCCTATGTAAGGGAGAGAGTAATGAGGAATTAATGAGTGGAGTTAGAGAGGCATACTGCTACTACTCCAAAGCATTGAGAGACTTATTCATGCAAGGTATTATCCTTCTTGATGTATGGAGAGATGAGTGTGAGAAGTATTCTTGAATTGTCAATGAAGGAGAATGCATCTCTTATGTAGTCACATATGAGAAGGTCCAAACATCTTTTGAAGAAGGAATGAAAGCAATCTAAATTCCAATTGAAGCAGATCCAGAGACGTAGCCCAAGAGGGGTGAACTCCGTTACCAACATTGGTTGTCTCTCTCTTGTCTTTTCAAGTGCTTTATTCCATTTGAGTTCATGTATGTTATGCATTCTCATTTAAAATCATGGTTAATCATGGATTCATATGCCTTTTAATCCTTATGCAAATACTTCGTCAAAAAATGATTCTCGATTGAAAACTTGTGTAGCGAAAAGAATTCGACTGGTTTCAGATCAAGTGGTATCAGAGCTAGGATGACTTCTTTGCAGGATGGGAAAAGGAGAAAAGCGAGCAGGAAGACTTCAAGAGTTAGAAGAGATAAATCAAAACATTCAGGATGAAAAATCAGAGTTGAGAAGACTTTTGCAGGCTGTAGAAGAAGAAAAGCAAGAGCTTCAAGAGAGATCTCAGCTTCATGGAGAAGTCCTCAATGGAATTATTGAAGAATTGTAACTCAAATTGAAAACCAAGGATGATCTCTTGGCTAAGTTGCAGCATGGTAAATGAATGGAAGACAAATGGCCAAATCAAACCGAGGTATATGATGTTTCTTCATGTTTAATGTTTTCTCAGTATGAAACTAACGTGGGCATGAAGCTCCTCACGAAGATGGGATACAAAGGAGGTGGACTTGGAATTCATGGCCAAGGAGTCATTCAACCATTAGAGGTGGTACAAAGACCATGATTTGTAGGTTTGGGATATGGTCAAGAGAAGATTGGAGAGTGCTCAAATTCCATTGAAGTAAGAGCCACTTCAAAAAACATTTTTACATCATCGGGTTCCAAGAGAGGAGACCAATAATCTAGTCCTAGTCCTTGTCATATCTACAACAAGAATAATCCTGGAAGGTATAAGGTTCATGTTCATTCAAATTATTTCTTTGATTTAAAGAAGCATGATTCCTACAAAATGCACTCTTTCACTCTAAATGTGATGTAGCCATGGATCACAAGAAGGAAGTTTTGATAGTGAAGACAAGCATGTCCACCGGAAGTGAGACAAGACAGAAAGAACCTCTTTCATGTCCACCGGAAGTGAGACAAGACAGAAAAAACCTCTTTCATGTCCTTGTGACAGGGAGATTATGTTAAAGGAGAAGCAAAGAAACTATTGCACTCATTGCGAGATGAGTGGCCATTGGATTGGCAAATGCTATAAATTTCATCCTCAGCTTTGTCCAAAATGTGGCAAGAGAGTAGTACAAGATCCTACAAAGAAGAAGGAAGCAGATGAAGGATTTAGTCCAGCTACAATAATCCCAAAAGCAGTTCTTAAAAAAGATCAACTATCCAAGGAGCATCCGTTTGAATGGCTTAGTAAGCAGTGGTTATTATTTCTGCAAAATTGAAATATTTCTATGAGTTAACATGTTCTGCAACTAAAAAGAAAATTTATGGCATCCACCAAGAGCATGGATGACTGTTGTCGTAGAAGGAACCACTGTCGTTTTGCTCAGAGAAGGCCGAACTTGCATCCCAGGCACTCGTGCAAATGAAGTCTTTGATGGAGTAATTGTTCGAGCATTCCATATTTATGAGGCAAATGGAGATTACGTCGGGCCTCTTGATGCACATGCTTGTGAGAATAGATACCTTGATGCCAAGAGATGTAACAAGAAGTGGTTCCATCCTTGGTTTCTTCCATGACATGAGGAACACTACAGTTATGAAGGTGGATTTGTATACATGCGTACAGGTTTGGCGAGGCCGTAGATGATGTACGTTAGTCCTCTTGGCCGCCATTCCCAGTAATTGATCGACTACTGTGAGGCCATTCCAAGCATTCCAAAAATCACGCAAAGATTCCATTTTCTTCAACGCATATTTCCTTCAATGCGGATGATGTAAATGGATGGAAACTCGGTTTTATCGTGCAGCAGGGTTGAGTGGGCTGTCATGGCGATAGTTTTCAGCTATTAATCTCATAAAGAAATATAAGAAGAACATGAGCATGGAGCTGATGTTCTCTTATCATGGTTATCAGAATGCAACATTTGAATATTTGAGTCTTGCACTGTGTGCTAACGATTCCAGCTTCGTCTGCTTAGATTTAGACGTGATACAGGCGTGAAATAGTGGAGCAAGTATACCTATTTTAGCTGTCAATCCTCAGAAAATCACTGGTGCTACAGGTGTTATTTTCGTTGTCAATCCTCCATGGGAACGACAGGTGGTAGTTTCGTTCTCAATCCCTAGAAAATCACAGGTGCGATTGGTGATTTTCGTTGGCTGTTACCTATGGCATTGGTTTGTTGCGTTAACTGCCACATTGGTTCATATCGTGCCCACCAAATCTCCCAATGAATTCAACAGTTGCAATATCTCTGTGAAAACTAGCTGCGATATATTCTCTATCATGATTTTCATTTACAAGTGTCGATGAGAACCAATGAGATGCTCAAGACAACAATGCCAGAAAGCACGATGTTATTCTCGGTGCGTCGAAAGAACCGTTCAAGAAGAGATCCTATCAGAGCATCAGCCTAACGGGAAAGTGCATGAATATCTCGTCAGATAGATTACATCTATTTCTGGCACCATTGATGTGTTCTCCTATATTCTTCTGTTGCATGCAACCATCAATTCATGGGATTTCCACTATGGATATGCCACCTCGATTACGATGAGCGAGTGACAGTAGATCTACACCACCACATTCTTCAATCCATCTCAGACCTGTGGGCTTCCATATCTACAGAGTATTTCCCTGAATTCGCATTCACCAGGTATGTATGTTTCTTGTTCCCTGTGGTTCTGTGATTCTACGATGTGGATTCTTTGGAATAGAAGGGCAAAGAAAATGGTGAGGTCCATCAATACATTTCACAGACGAGGAGGCATACTATCCTCCAAAAGAAATTCTCCATCCTCCCCCTTGCACCGCATTTCCACCCTCAAACCCTCTTTGACGCCCCGAGATCCCGCTTCGAATAATCCGTGGCAGGATTTGAACGATGGACCCCTCGAAGAAGAGTTCACGAACGACCCTATCTTTGCCAAATTTCTTTCTGATGGTTTCAACTCGAAGAAATTCGCCAGTGAATCCCTCAGCAGTTGATCCGCGGTTTCGTGCGTGGATAAATTAGTTGAAGGGATCCGCTTGCTGGAAAAAAAGATGAGAAACAAGTCTATTCATGCCATGACGAGCTGATTCAGCAGCTCAGGAGCTTAAAGGATGCCTCAGGTTGTAGCTTCTTTCACTAACAAAGATTTCGGATCTTGTGTGACCAAGGAAGTCTATTTTCACCCTCGGTTTCATAAATATTTGTGTTCTGCTTGTAGTTAGAACTGCTAGTGTCTATTCAAGCTAACAGAGAGAGGATGTCGATAGAATATCTGGTATAGATGCCAAGTACGTCAGAAAGCTCAATGTGAACTCCGGAGGGAACTAACTCCATGTATTTGTATGTGTATGTGCGCAGGAGACTGTGTTCTTGTTCTTGTTCCAGCATATCTTTGGTAGCAGATGCAACTTCGTTTCATTGTGTTGTACCCAGTGGTAATGTGCATGCTTTTTGTCATCATTATACAACGTCATATGCCAACGATTCCACATGTCGGTGTTCATTTTGTTATCATACGCTTACACATGGAGCCGATGGCCATGTGGTATTGAGCACTAATCCCATTTTTTATTTTTTTTTTGCATATATGGCCATTTTGTTTTGGCAACGAAAACCCATTTTTAATATGATTTTCAATGGCATGATGCACATTATTATTATGGTGCACATTTTTGCCATATTGATTAGTGGTAATTAAGGGGCATTTGGAAATTTTGCCTATGCTTAGAGTTGGATCTATGACCATCATGGGAATTGGGCATTTGATATATGTTGTACATTTTTGTAGGGGTTTAAAACCATGGGATTTCACTACGAGTGCACATTTTGGATATGATGTATATTTTTGTAATGGGGTTTAGAAAACTTTATATTGTTCTCATTTTGTGCATATGTTCGGCACATTAAAACAATTTTAAAAAATTTGATGTAATTTCCATATAAAAAATCATGAAATTGGCTTGAAATCATCATGTAAAATGATTATGAAGCATTGTAATGGTTGTTTAGCCACTCTTGAGTGAGGAAAGTGAGAGACGTTATTTTGCGCATTAAGTCTAGGTGGCTTCATTTTTTAATCATTATGTAAACAATTGAATGGGGTGATTTGCCCAAGCCATTTTGGCAATTCATTGTAAACTTGACCAAAGAGTGTAGTTATAAACTCTTGGCAAGTAAGGTACGCCAAATATTGTGGTACATGTATCATTTGCTACAGGTTGCAAGATTATACAGGTGTGGGCTTCGACATTTCAGCTCCAAAGAATGGAGGTGAAGGAGACAAGGGATTTTCCTTTCCAAACATTTGTTTTGTAGTGGTTGCAAGTGTTGCCTTTGCATTCTGATTCTGAAGTACGTGTGTGAAGGAGTCTTGAAATAATGCACCTTTTGAGGACATTGCATAGAGATAAAGTGGATACTTTTGGAAACCAAAAGGTTCTTTGTGGGGAGGCATGATCCGGACGGATTTCGACACATGGAAAGTACTTTACTTTGTTCACCAAGTTGATTTGAAGTTGGTGACAAAGTGGTGAAATGGTGAACTTGTGAGTTTTATTTTCTCATGCATTTTATTAATGCTTTGTGAGGAAAAAGGTCTCATGCATTCTTATGCTTTTATGAGGTGCTCATGCATTTAATTATGCTTTATGATCTTTTGAAAAACTCATACATTATTATTCACTTTTGATGTAAAATGATTAATACTTGTGAGGGAAATTAGACTCAGGTATTTATCATTAAATTATAATTTTGGAAATTGGTTTTGATGTGAGAAACCACCTCACACCAATTTTCCATTATTCTCCATTATAGGTTGAGAGAATCAAGGACATGGATGAACAATATTTTGGTGGTTTTGAGACTTTTCCCATTATGTGCTTGAAAATAGTTTGAGATCCTACATTCATGGATCTTGTCTTTCCTCTTTTGTAAATAGATCCTATTATTGTGAATCTAAGAATTAATGCTCTTTTTTAAGATTGAGTGGGGAAAACTATATAAGAACTTATGTGAGCCCTATGTAAAGGGGAGATTAATGAGGAATTAATGAGTGGAGTTAGAGAGCCACAGTGCTACTACTCCAAAGCATTGAGAGACTTATTCATGCAAGGTATTATCTTTCTTGATGTATGGAGAGATGAGTGTGAGTAGTCTTCTTGAATCCTCATTGAAGGAGAAGTCATATCTTATGTAATCACTTATGAGAAGGTCCCAACATATTTTGAAGAATGAATGAAAGTGATTAGTATTCCAATTGAAGAGGATCCAGAGATGTAGCCCACGAGGGGTGAACTCCATTACCAACATTGGTTGTCTCTCTCTTGTCTTTCATGCGATTTATTCCATTTGAGTTCATGTATGTTATGTATTCTTGTTTAAAAGCATGGTTAATCATGGATTCATATGCCTTTTAATCCTTATGCAAATAGTTCGTCAGAAATTGATTCTCGATTGAAAACTTGCGTAGAGTAAAGAACTCACTAGTTTTCAGATCATGTTTTCATGTGGGAAAACCCCTATGGAGAAACATCCACGGCCCCAGCCAACGTGGCCACTTGGAGAAATTTGTTAATGAAAAAGAAAAATATTATAGAGAGATTTACAAGAGAGTTTCCCAGAATTTATCATTGGTAAATGACCCTCCATTCTCTCTAAATAGAGATCATGGACCAATCAGGGGTTAATCCAAGGATCAATGTAGTTGTTAAGATCGAAGATAATATGAAACGTCGGATCACTCTATGTTGGGAACATATTGTGACCATCATATTTCCTAACTACACATGAATACTAATGCATACTTAAGAAACACACTAAGAAAGACACTTTTACCTAATGACACATTAGAAAAAGTTGATATTAACTAACTCCTAAGTGTCTAAATATCATAACATCCCCCCTTAAGAACAAATTGGGATAGGGTGGAAGGATTTACAAAGATGACAAAATAGTTGAAGGAAGGAGGAATTAGAGTCTATCCCCCCTTAATGACGACCCCCTGAACTTGTAACATAGATAGAAGTTTGGAAAACTTCGCTTCTGTAAGAGACTTTGTGAAAAATCCTACAACTTGATGTTCTGTAGGGAAGAAGAGAAATTTAATAACTCGATAATGAATGAGCTTTTTCATGAAGTACATGTGTAGTTCGATGTTTTTGTTGTGTTGATGTTGAACTGGATCTTTGGCGAGCTTGATGGCACTCTGATTGTCGCACTAAAGGATGTTTGGATGCAGTTGTTGGAATCCAAACTATGAAAGGATCTGTCAAAACCACAAGGCTTCCTAACTTACATTATCCACTTCTCAGTACTCTGCTTCTACTAAAGAAATAGAAATATCATTTTGTTTCTTACATTCCCAAGTGACAGGTCCTAAACCAAGGTTGAAAGCATAACTGCAGTAGACTTCTGACCATCAAGGTCATCAGCCCAATCTAAATTAGTGAAACCAACCAATAAAGGAGTCCCCCATGAACTGTAATGTATCTCAAATTTAATTGTGCCCCAGTCATATCGAAGTATTCTTTTATCTTCTTTCTAATGGAATTCATGGGGTGTTTGCATATACCGAGAAACATGACCAACAATGAAGGAAATATCAAGATGGGTATGATTCAAGTATAAGAGGATACAAACTAACTGATGATACAAAGTGTCATAAACTTCGAAAGAAGTACAAGTCACATCAAGATTGACTCCATATTAGAAGGGAGAAGAGGCCAGTTTACAATATTGCATGTAAAAGTGACGAAGAAGGTCACAAACATACTTAGACTAGGAAAAAAAAATCTTCCTTGGTTTGCAAAACTTGGAGGCCAAGGAAATAGATCATAAAGCCTAAGTTTTTCATTTCAAATTTCTTCTTAAGGATGGTTTTCACATGGTTTAAAATTTTTGAGTCACTACCAGTATGGATAAGGTCATCAACATAAAGGAGAAGGATTATGAGATGGCTTCCTACTTTCTTGGTATAGACATTTGGATTAGAATGGCATAAATAAAATATAGTGTTAGGAATAAAGCCTTGTATCTTTCAACAGTTCCATATGATGTAGTATTAGTTCTGTACATCCATTTACTTCTGACAAGTTATCTTTCTTTTGGAAGAGGTACAAGATCCAAAGTATCATTTTCCATTAAAAAATGATACCCTTCATTCATTACTGTATCCCAATCTGGATGACCTAAATTTTCTGCAAATGTCTCTAGATCACGCGTCTCTGAAATTTGAGCCAAAAGATAAGAGGCTAGTTGGAATTGTGAATGTTTTTTACGTTGATATGAATTATCATCGAAAATATCACTAGTTGCTTCTCGTTTTGAATGGACCCATGTAGGAAGCGATGTTCCTGGTGCATGTTCAAGTTCAATGGACTCATATGGAGGAAGGTGAGCAAAAGGATTTGGATTTTCATCCTCACTGTCAACATCTAAAGAGGAAATCTGAATAGTAACATTAGATGGCACAAATGTCGAATATGGATCACAAGCCAAAGAAGGCACAAACATTGAATTAAACTCGCAGGCCAAGATATTTTCATCAAATTTAACCTCTCTTATAATAATAATTTCATTACAATGTGTTTAAAGAAGTTTGTAACCTTTGACATCTTCAAAATAACCAAAAAATATACACTTCTCACTTTTAGATTGCAATGCTTTCCTTTTCACATCAGGAATGTGAGCCCATGCTATACTATGTAATTTACACAGTTAATGACGTCCACCCAATACTTTATACTTAATCCCTTAGATTGGATCATACAATTAGCCATTTCTTTTAAAGTGAAGTTATTTCTTTCAATAACACCATTTTGATTTGGTGTATATGGAACAATGTATCTCATTTGGATGCCCCATGCAGTGCAATAACTTGTAAATTTATTGTTCACATATTCACCTCCATTATTTGTTCTTAATATTTGAAGTTGATGTCCAAATTTCTTTTCTACAAGGGCCTTGTAGGCCAAGAACCTGTCAAAACATTCACGCTTATGTTTTAAGAAGTAAACCGAAGTGCATCTGGAAAATTCGTCAATGAAACTTAATAAATACTTGCACCTAGAAAAAGAAGGAGAATAAAGTGGACCTCACAAGTCACTGTGAACAAGCTCCAAAGGGGTCGATGCATGCCAAGAGGCATGTTTGTCAAACATGTCCTGATGATGTTTTCCAAGAACACAACTGACACAAACACCATCTTTGCATGAAACAAGATGTAGACCAATCACCATCTATTCATTACATAGTTGATGCAATGAGTGATAGTTTATATGACGAATCCGCTTATGCCAAAGTTTGTTCAAGTCATCGCTATGAGAAAAACAAACTGATGGAAAGTATGACTACCCAAAGTTGTCAAACTTGTACAACATTGTAGCTGCAAGAACATGCTGAGGATATTTTAGATCCTTGATTACAACGTGGTGAGGTGAAAAATATACCATTTAACCTACACCTAAGTGAGTGATTTGATATATTGATAGAAGTTTACATGAAAGACTTGGAACACGTAATATATCATTGAAATGACCATTATCTACCTAAAATGTTCCATATCCTACAACACTAAGAGATCTATCATCACCAAAAAATATTTTCTTGGTGTTACATTCATTTAGAGAAGAAAATATGGCTTTATCCTTAGCCATGTGATCAGATTCTCTAAAATCAATAAGTCACTCATCAAAAGAAGAAGTAGAAGTTGCATTGAATGAGAAACCAAAAACAGAAAGTGCATGTCCATGGGAATAAGAAGAAGAAGTAGAATCAATATTTATGTTGTGCTTCTTCATCACTACTTCTAAAGCTTCCATATTCTTAAAACATTTGGACTCATCATGACCATCTTTCCCACAAAAGTTGCAACTCATGTCAGTCTTCTTATTTTTATATTTTGCTCATTTGTCATCATTAGGAGTGAAAGCTGGTTGAGTGGGTTTGGGGCCCTTGTTTTTCTTGTTGTTGTGGCGATGATGTTTCTTCTTGGTATTTCTGGATTTATCTTTCTACTAGGCCACTAAGGCTTTGTTGGAGGTACCTGCACTTGACCACTCCAAGTTGCACAAGCTAGTGGCATAGAAGGTAGATACAAACATTGAATATGGACTACCAAGATTAGTGTTGTAGGGGCCTGTTAGACCCTTGTCATAATACATTAGAGTTAATACATAAATGTATGTAATAAAGAGGATAAATCCAAGTAAAGACATGTAACAAATGGTAAATGCATAGAAGAACTAAACTAATGATTATTTGGAGCATGTACAACAACTCCAACCATTTATATGTATTTATACTCATGAATAAGGAACAAGAAAGTTGTTGTTTAACCTTCCTAAATACTCTCTTATTTCTTGAGTATGTCTCTGTAATGTGCTTTCTAATGTAGTCTCTCTCCGAATGTCATTGTAATATATAAGATTACAACATCTGAACCTGAAGAAGATCAAGAAGATAAATAAGACATGTTCATTGGTGACTGATCATACATGTTGGTAAATGTTGCTCGATTGTTGGTCAGATGTTGGTGGATTCTTGTCGGTTCCTTCTTTTATTGAAGACACTCAAGACAAAAATTGTTCAGTAAATTACATGAAAACTTGAAAGATATCTTATGGATGACTTCTCCTTGATGCATGCTCATGGAATCAATTCATGCTCGTTGAATGTGGAAGCTAACAAAGATTTGTTCTTTATTGTTTGTGGTTGATTAATTGTTCACAGTGATGCTCAAACTTGCAAAAGAACAAGATGAAAAATATGCTTGATATTGAAGACTCCCAAGAAGATGCTCTCGGAATGATGCTGCGTGAAATATTTTATTTTGTTATGCAAATTGCTCATGGAGGTTGTTCTCATGAAGACAGGTCAGGCCTATACAAGAGTTGAAGGAATATGACTGGAAGAAAAAAAAATGGGGGGAATATTTGGTCGACTAGGATAAACCATTAGAAGCTTCAATCATGGAAGATTGTTAGGAGTTGTAGTTGCCTTAACAAATTAGTTAGTTAGTGAAAACGGTTTGTTTACAGTTACTCAGTTAGTTCAGAAACCGTAAAAATGTCTTTGTAAGCATTTATATAATTCATATGAAATCAATACTCAGTGCATTTATTCCCAACATTTCCCAAGTATTCTTCTTTTATTTCTCTTTACATGGTATCAGAGAGATAGGTTGGGAGAAGACGATTCCTATTGTTGTTCTCTTTTGATTCCTCTTAGCTTTGCTTCCACGTTTTTCTTCCACAGTGAAGAACAGAGAAGAATTTCATAACGTTGTGACTGTTGTTGCCTGCCAGTTTGAAGAATTTCATAACGTTGTGACTGTTGTTGCCTGTCAGTTTGAAAATTCTCAACGAGTTTGAAGAATTTTCTAGCCAGTTTGAAGAAGTGCCACAGAGATGCCACCGGTTTGAAGAAGAGTTGCCCGTCAGTTTGAAGAAGTGCCATAGTGCTACCGCCGGTTTGGAGAAGAGTCACTGGTGCATTGGAAGAGGGTGTGGTTGAAAATTATAGGCTTGGAGTTTCCTTACATTTTTTATTTAATCTATATTTTTTTGAAGAATATTTATAAAATTTGGAGTTTATTTAAAGATTCATTGAAATCTGAAAATTCACTTGGAGTTATATATGAAAAAAAAAATTGTGGCATTAGAAAAATGTCTAGTTCTTGGTCAATTCAAGCACCAACTCTAGTTGGTTCCAATTATGATTTTTGGAGTGAGAAGGTGAAAGCCATTTTGCAAGGTCAGGGATGTTGGGATTGTGTTGAAACAGGGTTCATAGAACCTGATGCAAATGTTGTTGCAGCTATGACTATTGTTCAAAGAAAAACATTAGAAGAAATTAAGAAAAAAGAAGGAAAAGCCAAATCATATATTTTAGTTTCATCGGATGATTCTATATTTCCTAAAATTATTGGTGCCAAGACTGCTAAAGAAGCATGGGATATTCTTAAGTTATCTTATAAGGGTAATGATAAAGAGAAAATTGTGAGACTTCAAACCCTTAGAACTCAATTTGAAACCATCAAGATGAGTGAATCATAAAATGTTGATTAGTTTATGACTAAAGTGATCAGTATTATTAATCGACTTAGGATTAATGGTGAAAAAGAACTCACAGACCAAAGATTTGTTGAAAAAGTTCTTAGAAGTTTACCTAAGAAATTTGAAATGGTAGTTATTGCTCTTCTTGAGTCAAAATATCTAACTAATTTTTCTATAGAAGAACTAACTGGTTCATTGTTATCTCATGAAGCAAGGATGACCTTGGATCTTGGTACTTTAGAACATGCATTTCAGACTAAATTGTCCATGGACAGAGGCAGAGGTAAAGGCAGGGGTTTTCATGGACGTGGTCAAGGACATGGTAGAGGACGTTCTTAAACAAGAGATAAACCTGAACAAACAAAAGACCAGTCAGAGCAGTCAAGATCGTCTTCACAAGATCGTGGTCAGAGATGGACAAGTAAATCAGTAATCCAATGTCCTTATTGTAAAAAGTTGGGTCATCATATATCGAAATGTCGTAAGTTGCAGTTTAGAAATAAAGCTAATGTCACAGAAAGTGAAAAATTTGATGCTCTATTTCTTTCATGTCAAGTATCTCAGCAAATTCTTGACAAAGATGTTTGGCTGCTAGATAGTGGATGTAGCAATCATATGACTGGTCGTGCAATGATTTACTTTCTAATCTTGATACATCTCTTATTACTACAATTAGTTTGGGTGATGATCATGCAATCAAAGCCTCAGGAAAAGGTGTTGTGCCAGTTTTAACAAAGCAGGGTCAAGTGAAAAATATTCTTGATGTTTACTATGTACCAAATATCAAACACAATTTGTTGAGTATAGGGCAATTAATGCCGCATGGTTATGATAATTTGTTGAGTATAGGGCAATTAATGCCGCATGGTTATGATGTCACTTTCTTCAACAACACTTGCACAATTCTTAATCAAACTAAAAGACTTGTTGCAAAAGTCCCTATGACAAAGAACAGATTGTTTCCTTTAGAAATGAGAAGTGGTAAGATGTATGCATGTAATATTTCTCATGTGACTGAAACTAAGTTATGGCATTATTGTTATGGTCATTTACCAGTCAAAAGTATGAGTTTGTTACAAAGATAGTCTATTGTGACAGGATTGTCTCTTTCGATTATTGAGATTCCTTCTTGTGAAATTCAAATAGTAGGAAAACACTAGCGAGATAGTTTTCCATCATCCTCTTATAGAGCCAAAGAGTGCTTAGATTTAGTTCACATAGACTTATGTGGACCTATGCAAAATCAGTTGATTGGTGGAAGTTTTTATTTTCTGACATTCATTGATGATTGTAGCAGGAAAGTTTGGGTTTATTTTCTCAAGAACAAATCCAAGACTTTCACTCGATTCAAAGAATTCAAGGCTGAAGCAGAGAAACAAAGTGGCAGGTTTGTCAAAGTTTTGAGATCTGATGGAATTCGTGAATATGACTCAAGAGAGTTTATTGATTTTTGTAAACATCATGGTATTAAAAAGCAAACGACTACGAGATATACTCCACAATAAAATGGAGTGGTAGAAAGAAATAATCGCACCATCATGAACATGGCCAGGAGTTTACTTATAGCAAGAAAAATGTCCAAAGATTACTGGGCTGAAGCAGTTGCAAGTTCAATTTACATGCTTAACAGATCACCAACTTCCAGTGTTCAAGGTAAAGTGCCTGAAGAAAAATGGAGGGAATCTAAGGTAAATGTTTCTCATTTCAAAATTTTTGGTTGTGTTGCTTTTGCTCATGTTCCTGAAGAGCTAAGAAAGAAGCTTGATGATAGAAGTGAGGAGTACATTTCTATTGGCTATAGTGAATAGTCGAAAGCATACAGATTATATAATCCTATTACTAAGAAATTTCTAGTAAGTAGAGATGTTAAGTTTATGGAAAATAAATCATGGGATGAAATGGAAAACAATATGTCTCACAATCCTTCTCTTGAGTTAGATGAACATCAAGCACCTACAAATAAAGATGAACATCAAGAATCAATAACACGTCTTCCAAGATTACAAGCTCAAAATGAAAGTAGTTCTTCGTCTCATAATGATTCTTCATCTCATAATGATTCATCTTCATCTCATAGTGATTCAGATTCTGACCATAATCATCAAAGAATGAGAAATTTGTGTGATATATATGACCAAGATGATAATGTAGTAAAGTTTGCATTTTTCTCATCTCAACCTACTTGTTTTGATGAAGCTGCAAAGCAAAAAGCATGGGTAGATGCATTGAATAATGAAATAGAAGCTATTGAAATAAACAATACATGGGATTTAGTTGATCACCTGCAGATAAAAATGTCATAAGTGTCAAATGGGTTTATAAAACTAAACTGAAAGAAAAAGGTGAGATTGAGAAACATAAAGCAAGGTTAGTTGCCAGAGGTTTTTCACAACAACTTGGCATTGATTATGGTGAAACTTTTGCACCTGTAGCAAGATTAGATACTGTTCAATTTGTTTTGGTCATTGCAACACAAAATAAGTGGCCTATTTATCAAATGGATGTTAAGTCCTCCTTCTTGAATGGAGTGTTAAATAAAGAAGTGTATGTTCATCAACCACCTGGATTTGAAGTTAAAACACAAGAGCATCAAGTGTGCAAATTAAAGAAAGCCTTGTACGGTTTGAAGTAAGCTCCGCGAGCTTGGTATAGTAGGATTAATCATTATTTACTCAAAGATGGTTTTAGTAGGAGCGAAAATGAGCCTACTTTGTATATCAAGGTAAATCAGTCGGGTAATATTCTCATTCTATGTCTTTATGTTGACGACATGATCTACATAGGAAACATGATGTTAGATGCATTTAGATCAGCCATGAAAAATGAGTTTGAAATGACAGATTTTTTATTAATGAAGTATTTCTTAGGCATTGAAGTATACCAATTTGATCATGGTATATTTATTAGTCAACAAAAATATGTTGTTGATGTTTTAAAAAAATTTAAGATGGAAAAGTGTAAGCCTGCTGACACTCCTATTGCTCTTGGCACTAAATTAAGCAAGGAAGATTTAGGATCAGTAATAAGTTCAACATTGTATAAACAAATTGTTGGTAGTCTTATGTATCTTACTACTACAAGACCTGACATAACATATGCAGCAAGTTACATTTCCAGGTTTATGGAATCCCCTAAGTATTCTCATTGGAAAGTTGGTAAGAGGATCTTCAGATACATTGTAGGTACAACCACTTATGGTTTGTGGTACATAGCTTCAGCAAATAGTATGCTTACAGGTTATACCGATAATGATTATGCAGGAAGTATTGACGACAGAAAAATCACTTCAGGCTATGCTTTTCTTTTTGGATAGAATTTGATTTAATGGGCATCTAAGAAGCAGCCCATAGTTTCTATCTCTTCTATAGAAGTGGAATATGTAGCAGCAACAACAACAACATGCCATGCAGTTTGGCTTAAAAGGATTTTGATGGATTTTGGATATACGACAAAAGAACCTATTTCGATTTTTTGTGACAATAACTCTGTCATTTACTTGTTGAGGAATAATGTATTTCATCAAAAAAGCAAACACATTGATACTCGATTTCACTTCATTCGTGAACTTGTCAAAAATGCTGACATTTTCCTCAAATTTTGTGGTTCTAAAGCTCAGCTAGCTCATAACTTCACTAAACCTTTGGGAAGAGATGTTTTTCAATTTCAACGTCAAAGTTTAGGCATTATTAATAATGTAATCCTCCAGATTAAAAGGCAGTGTTAGGAGTTGTAGTTGCCTTAACAAATTGGTTAGTTAGTGAAACCAGTTTGTTTACAGTTACTCAGTTAGTTTAGAAACAGTAAAACTGTCCTTGTAAGCATTTATATAATTCATATGAAATCAATACTCAATGCGTTTATTCCCAACATTTCCCAAGTATTCTTGTTTTATTTCTCTTTACAAAGATGACCTAGTCAACTCATTGGCGTGTCTATGGTTGACCTGTCGATTAGTGAATGACACAACTAGTTGAGTAGCCGAGCATGAATAATGTTGGTTTTTTTGTATTATTTAACTGGAGAAGTGGAGATACAATATTTCCATAAGTTCACGAGTTCAATTGTTTCAATCGACCATTTGGCGTGTTGGTTCAATTGACTAGACAGAGAAGGGACAGAGCTGACCAACTTATTCAATGGAGCAAATGGTGAACTGGGTTGACATTTCTGACTAATGAGATCGACTGACAGAGCTGAAAAATGGAGTTCGTGCAAATCAAAATTTTGGTCAATGAATATAGAGAACACTCGACTCAGTCTAAATATGGTTGCCAAAGCACCTACCTGTGCAAAAGAAATCAATTATTCTATCTGGTGCAATCAAGAGACCCGGTCTCACATCCAAGGCCGTATCAATGTGCTTCAAACCTGAATCGAAGTAGAAAGGAGGGGGTTAAACCTGCTTCTTCTTTCAAGGAAAGCAATCCCATCCATCTATGTAATGCAAGTTGGCTTTTCACCTACGAGTTTGGTTTCTCATTCACATTAGTTGATACCTAGTTGACCACATGAAGTCAAGTTCTAGGAATGATTTCTTTTTGGTTTTTACTAGTACTAGAGTTGTATTCGAGTCATCCTTTATGCAATTTCAAAGTACATTTTCTGAAGTTTTCAAAGCATAAAGTAGCATATCGATGTTAAAGAGTAGTGGTTCAACATAGATATGGAGTAGATGAGCATGAATTGAGAGTTTTGCAACAGTAAATGATGAGCATGTAGCAGTGGACAAAGGCATTCAAGAGAGACATTTTACAAACACACAAAGCACTTAATATATAAATTGATGAAAAGAACACTAAAATGAAGAACCCATTGATACAAGAGTTGAAAAATAGTTTTTGGGTCATGACAATAGAGGAATGGTATGAGTGGCCAATGGTGCAAACCCTCATCGACCCTATATAATGAATCCTTCAGAAGCGACAACTTGACAAGAGTGCGTGAAAAGTCTAGGTTTGAATTGATCCACTGACATGGAAATAACAACAGCTTCGACAACCCTAAAAGGAGTCATAGTTGATATAGGTAAGTAGAAAATGGAGATCAAGGAGATGGGACCTATAGTATATAGTCATTTAGATACAGTTGAGACTAGTCACAGTAAACCTTGTATACGTGTATCTCCCTATATAGTTGGTGGCTGAGTTACCAATGAAGATCGATATGCATGGATGGTACACAACGAGGATACTTCTGTAGCAATAGAGACCCAAGACATTGGTGCACGCTTTCTCAGGAAGAACAAGGATATGAGGGTGGGGGAGATGTTGTAGGGGCCTCTTAGGCCCTTGTCATCATACACTAGAGTTAATACATAAATGTATGTAACAAAGAGGATAAATCCAAGTAAACACATGTAAAAAATGGTAAATGCATAAAAGAACTAAACTAATGATTAGTTGAAGTGGGTACAACCATTCCGACCATTTATCCTATTTATTTATACTCATGAATAAGGAATAAACAGGTGGTTGGTTAACCTTCCCAAATACTCTCTTCTTTCTTGAGTATGTATGTGTAATGTGATTTCTAATGTAGTCTCTCTCCGAATTCCATTGTAATCTATAAGATTACAACACTTAGCAAGAATAATATATATGCAACTCTCTTCTTCCAACTTTATTCTACATTCTTCACATAAAATTCTAAGTGTTTTGAACTTAGATAAATAGTATTCAATGAAAGAAAAATCATTTGGACATAAATTCATTATCTGATTTTTTATTTAGTAGGCTCAAATAATATTGTGTTTACCAAACATATATTCAAGATTTTCCCAAGCTTCATCATGGTCATCAATTCCTTGAAGGTGAAACAGGAGAGATGGACATTCCAATCAATCCATGTGATTTATCATTCTTATTTTTCCATTTTATTTTATTTTCTCCATCGGTAGGTTCTAGTTCTTTTCCCAAGGTAATATGATATTGTCCTTTACTTCTTAATAAATCCTCCATATGGGATTTCCATTGGAAGTAGTTGGTGCTAGTGAGAAAAATATCATAGGGATATGCCATATTAAATATGTACATAATATGGTTTTAAACTGAAACTGATGGTTTGGATGGAAAGCTCTCAAAAAATTTGGCCGGCACTAAAAACAAACTTCAGATGTGAAATTTATGTCTTTTTAAAAAAAGGAATAAACAGTAACCAAAGAGCCATGTGGCAAGTAGAATTTGGTCCACGCACTTTACAATCAAGGCATGAAACTTTAAAAAAAAAGTAACAAAAGAGAGACTTGAACTCAAGACCTCTTACTAAGTAAAGTAACTTTAAACCAAGTGAGCTAGTGAAAAACATATTATAGTGTTTAGAAGGAGGATTAGGGGTGTTTTTGTTGTTTTCATGGAAGACGACCTTGGAGAGTGTGCTCATAAAAAAATATTTTGACACAAGAAAAAAAAATTACATCTCAAGGGAAACAAGGGTTAGACCTCATTTAGCTTATCTGGAAAATGAAAATTTCCCTTTGTTTATGATTTACCGAGATCATACATAGCGCATGACAAAGAGCATACATAGACATGAATTTCTTTTTCTGATTTGTTTATAATTTGTCGAGATTGCACAGGGTGTATGGAAAAGATCATACACGGATCCAAAAGAGTAGCAACCCAGAAATAAAAAATAGAAACTGAAATAAAACCAAAATGATAACTCTGCAAAAAATTTAAAGGGCGTATTCAGGCTTCATACCTCTGGATCTGACTAAAATGGTTGTATATTCAGAAAAGGGAATCCTTTTCGAGTGGAAAAAATGTTCTTATTCGAAATGAGCACTCAGGACACAATGGAACAATCGTATCAGTCCATACATGTATGGAAATGGTAGAAACCATTGATTAGGAAACAAAGCTTCATGATCCCGATCTACAATGGGAGCAGGTCTTCAAATGAGCTCTAATACCATGTTCGACAACACAGGCATTCCAACAAAGAACAAACACCTTCAATAACCACTCACATAACTAGATCAAATATCAACACACCGATGTTTTCATGTGGTGAATCCCCTATGGAGAAACATCCATGGCCCCAACCAGCGTGGCCACTTGAAGCAATTTTGTAATGCAAAAGAAAAATATTACAAAGAGATTTACAGGAGAGTTTCTCAAAATTGATCATCGACAAATGACCCTCCATGCTCTATAAATAGAGATCATGGACCAATTGGGTGTTAAGACACGGATCAATGTAGTTGTTAAGATCGAGGACAATATGAACCATCGATTCACTCTCTGTCGGGAGCATATCATGACCATCAAATTTCCTAACTACAAATGCATACTAAAGAAAGACACTTTCACCTAACAACACATTCAAACAAGTTGATCTTAACTAACTCCTAAGTGTCTAAATTTCCTAACAAAGGATTCACCCTTTAGTAAGGTTTTTGGATTCTATGTCACACCATAATGCATATACATAATATACAATCCATATCATGGCAATGTTATCTCCATGATGACATAATCATCACTAATCATAATTGATTACAAATTAATGAAGGGGATTAAAAATGGGGTGTTACATCATGACAATGGTTCAGTTCAAATATGAACCACAGATGAAGAAAGCACTCCCTTGTTAGTCAATGGATTTAGGCTCAAATTGTGCAATAATCCTTTTACAAGGGAGGAATTCACAATCACAATAAAAGAAACAATTTTTGATGTGATTGACAACAAAGATGCTCTCAATCCATCCAAATAATAAGGAGTGATATAGTATCAAAGAAAAAATAAAATAATAATAATAATAATAATAATAAAATAAAATGAATAAAATTCTTAGATGAAAACCTCATTGAGGCATCCAGGACAAGTATTTGATTGAAAACATCCATAGAGACAATCTTAGACCTCAGAAATAAAGCAATTATCCATCGGGAAAACCTCTCAGATGCTTGATCAGGCAAGACACTCGTGAAAACCTGCAATGGCACCTTTGTCTTCAATAGAAAAAAGGAAAAAAAAAAAAAAGTAATGGTATAATATTGTTTCTATTTTGTAGGTGGCAAGGTACCCCATATCAACAAGAATTTTCAAAAGAATAAAATTATTATCAACACTAAATTCATACAATCAACTATAACAATAAAAGAGAAGCAAGCATTTCAGAACGTTTCTGCACATTCAATCATCATTTTCATAATAACACTTTCCATACTATCATACATAAGGTCAAAAATAAAAAAGATCATTTCTTCCATCCATTAGTTTTAACTTCCCATTTTCCCAGTTTGCATTTTTTTCCTCTTTTCCAAGTAAAAAAATGACCTACAGGGAGACATGAATTTCTACAGGGTTGTCTTCAATAAATGAAAAGTTAAGTTTCCATCACATAATAAGTATTGTCACAACCATATCAACACTATCTGATCTCTATAAAAGAATCAACATGATCTCATCTTCTGCACTGTTTGCAAGAATCCTACAAGATCCCCTGCATCCTGTATGAAAAACTACAACACATTTTATGCCATTCAAAGAAATTCTACAATAACAAAAGTCATCAAAATAATCTTGCAGTAGAAAAAAATTGAAAATCCATCGCTTCCACAATCCTACAGGATACATTGTTCCTATAGATTAATTCCAATAACCTGCAAAAACACTTCAAATCAACATTCACAGCAATCAACACATTCATCAACCAACAAAAGATCCTAAAGGTAAACCTAAGGTATTACGATGAATTTCTCCTTTCTCTACTTTTCATTTTGCAACATACAAACATTCAAAATCCATAAATATTACTCAGGGTCAATATTTAAAGTAAGAAAAATGAGACATGAATGAGGTCATCCTTGTACATCATGTCAAGGGGGGAGCACAATTCATGGTTTAAACTTGTGATCAAATAATTCACACATCATATGCAATGGAGAATCATTCAAATCAAACTCAAATATCATGATAGCGTGGGGTAATAAGTATGTATTCATCATTTCGAGAGACGAAGATAAGACAACATAAGCCCAAAATTTTCCCTCATAAGTGAGAGTAAGGAAGGCTAGTCACCATTTTCATTTTTTTCTAAAACATAGAGAGTATTCAGAAACGCAGAGGAATATGAACACAAGTCAATAGAAGGGGTTCAATTCAGACAAGGAACATGTAAAAAATACTCTAGGGTTCCCTACAAAAATGTAGCAGGTGACTATTCAGTTTTTCTGTAACATCCCCAACCACCCACAAGTTGGGGCATGCTACCTTCAAGCCCTCCCTTGGACTTCTTTCTCTTATCGATACCTTTTTAAAATTTAAGGATGCATAAAAGAAAAGACTTTAACGACATGCACAACAATATCTAGCAAGCATGCATAATCTAAAGATTAAATTAAACGATAATTAAATATACAACAAAAATACATTCATATACATGTAAATGATACCATAACAGAGAGCACTTATCTTTATAAAAAAGTGATACCAACTGGCTGCAGACCAAGGACATTCCACCCAACAGTAGACACCACTGCTCCAAATCTCAACAATAGTGTCACCCCTGAGCCAGGGCTATGAATCCACAAGGATGGTTCCAGAGTGTACTTGGGTTTCCAAACCAATCAGATATCAAGCTCTCATAGGTTTCCCAACACCCACAACAATCCAAGTACCCAGCTCTCTTGTATCCAGCCTGTACCACCCCAAGAGAATGGACCTCCACCCTTCTCCGCCACATATTCTCTCTCCTTTTATTTTGGGGGCTCCAGCACAGCCGTTCCAGAATCTCGATGCTATAACTCTCAGGACTCGTAGATGTGAGCAAAATAGGGCACATGCCAATGCATCTCAGACATGCAGGCCTCAAGTCACAGCTAGATTGCACTAGCAACCATTACATCCAACTATCATGTGGCTAATTCTTAGCAGTTCATTTTCCTTTCCAAGCCAAGATGCAGGTGAGGATGGATCAATGGATGGGTAAGTGGGTGCATGTAAGTGCGTGAGGAAAATGAAGGAATGTACAGGAACTTAACGAACAAGCCATCAGTCCCACGACCAACGACCATCGACCCCTGACCAACGACCAACCCCACAATTAGACCAGGGATGGGTTTAAGTATTTTTGTGGGGAAATCAAGAACCTCCTGGACTTCCGAAAGAATCTCACATAATTGATCCCCTTCCTTAAACAAAAGGGTACTTAAAATAGGAATAAAAACTTAGCCCCTCATGCTCCCTCTCTTGTGGAATCATATCCCCCTATAACTCTAGTCCTTCTATGTCTAGTAGCTAGCCGTGTATTTATTATTAATAATGATAAAAACACATGTCTTGGGCACACTGGCCTTTTAATAATTGTTTGGGTACTCTGGTCTCTCATCATTGTAACAATACATTATCTAAATGGGGGTTGAAAACCTAGGGTGTTAAATCCCCTCCCCCTTATTTTGGCACTATCCTTAGTGCATATACAAAATAGAGATCAAAATATCAAATTTATTCAAAAAACTACGGGTACTCTGCCCGCATGGCATCTTCATGCTCCCAGGTAGCATCTTCAGGACCGTAGCAGGTCCACTGAACTTTTACCAGCTCTATAACTCACTTCTGGAGCATTTTTACCTTTCTCTCCAATACCCACATTAGCTGAACCTGAAAATCTCCCTCCGTCTCTACCTGAATCAGACACCAATAAATAACATGGTTAGGATCATGTACATATTTATTTTATAAAGAGACATGAAATACAGTATGCACATTCATGGAAGAAGGAAATACAAGCATGTATGCAACTGGCCCTATTCTATCCAATATTTCAAATGGACCACATAATCTGGCTGCTAGATTTGTACAACTACCCAATTTCAAAGAAATTTTATTGGGCTTCAATTTCAAAAGTACATGCTCCCCTACTTTAAATTCTCTAGATGTCTTGTTCTTGTCTACATAAAATTTCTGTCTATCCTTAGTTGCCTTTAAATTATGCTTGATCTTGACCACTTGGTCTTCCATGTCCTTGAGCAACTCTGACCCAAGTACCACTCTATCTACTGGGTTGTCCCAACTTACTAGAGTATCACATTTCCTACTGTACAAGGCTTCAAATGGGCTCATTCTCAAAGAATATTGATACCCATTATTATATGCAAACTCAACCAAGTGTAAGTAATCTTCCCACTTACATGGCTTATTCATCACATAGATTCTTAGCATGTCTTCAATTATTCGATTGACCCTCTCTATTTTTCCATCTATCTGGGGATGATATGTTGTGATAAAGTTTATATTTGTGCCAAATCCTTTAAACAATCCCCTCCAGAAATTGGAGGTAAACTTTGTATCTTTGTCCAAGACAACTGTCCTAGGTATCCCATGCAACCTAGCAATTTCCTTCATGAAAAATTCTGCAATATTAATCATTGTATGCGTTGTATTCACAGGCACAAAATGAGCATCCTTTGTTAATTTGTCAACCACCACCATGATTGAATCATGTTTCTTAGTCGTTATGGGTAATACTGTAATGAAGTCCATGGTGATCACTTCCCATTTCTTCTCTGGGATTGGCAATGGCTGAAGCAAACCTGTTGGGTGTCTATGCTCAACCTTCACCTTCTCACATTCCATACATCAAGCGATGTAATCAGTGACATCCTTCTTCATTCCCGGCCAAAAGAATTGGCTTCTTACTGTTGTAATTGTTTTCTGGTAACCGAGATGTCCAGCATAAGGAACATCATGCACTTCCTTTAGTACCAAATTCCTCATTTCTCCATAACTAGGAACATAAATTCTATTTTTATGCATGAGTAGTTTGTCTTCCTTTATCTTGTTAGAAAAAGAGGACCGTGGAGCAATAAAATAAAACAAATGCGGAAATAAAACACATAAGATACACAATACAATAGAGACACAGATTTACGTGGTTCACCCAGTGTGGGCTACATCCACCAGAGAAATTGCCAGGTCCTTCCTTTATTATTATCCAGGATATGAAGGGATACAACCTATAGCAAACCCATTGTAACTTCCTCTTCTTTCTCTCACACACTCCTATCTCAAAATACAATATTAGCCATCAACCATAGCTGCAATACATTTCCCTCA
>CBVK0100020530.1:0-37710 GCA_900067695.1 Picea abies | reverse complement strand
TCCCACCAATGTTTGACATGGGGGAGAGCCTTAACGAGTGCAAAGGTGATTTTTTCCTTGTCTGAAAAGTTATGAACAGAGAAATAACCTTCTACCAGATTTAACCATTTATCTAGGGCATATGAATCTATTTGACCTTCACATACGGGAATATCAAAATTAACCTATACCTTGAAAGGTGAGGTGCCTCCAAAGTGGTCACTTGATGAAGATGTGCCTGATGCTATCGACAGGCGTTGAAGGATGTGGGAAAAATTCTCCATCATTTTGTCCCTCTGTCGCGTGAGAGCTTGCTCAAGCAATAGACTGATAGGATCGTCTGCTCCATCATTTTTATTTTCTTCCGCCATTGAGGGTTTCTTGGGTGTGCGAGAGCAATTTTCCTCAAGAGAGACAATATTGAGACCCAACTTGCTATACTCGGACCTCGTCGGGGACATGCACTGAAAAATGATCAAGAGCAGCCTGCTCTGATACCACTGATCCAGATTATTTTCGGCAAGAAATGGAGATATAATAAAGAAATGCACAGAGATATCACGTATATCCAATAATATAACAAAAATACATCATAGGTGCAACCATAAACACTAAGATATAGTAATACACGATTTCTATTAATGAAAGAAATGTACAGAGACTGTAAAAAAATACAGAGTGAAAGACTTGCTAGAATGATGGCAGCTTATCTCTGAGAAGAGATGTGACGGCTACTCACATTTGCAAGAATATGGTTACAATGAGTCTCTGGAGGTCTTTTTAAAATAATTGGGAATTCCAAAATTCCTAGACATCCAAAAACCTAACCCTAGGAGATGAAGCGCCAAAAGTCATGCGGGCCCCATTTGGGTAAGTTGGTGCATCAACTTCCCGGGGTTCTAACTTTTTCATACGATCTTCGTTCGTTGGAAAGGTATTGTCAAGGAGATTCATTTTGGGGGCTCAATCATGGCTTCAACTATCATTGAGAACCTCGATATCCAAAAACCTTCATTTGGACCCTCAAAATGGCCCCGGAAGTTTAAACCTGCTAAAAATAGTAAATTGCTAAAATGGCCAGAAAATTGTTTTGAGCCATTTGGAAAAGGTGGGTGGCCACTAATATCCACCTGGATCAAATGACTTTTGGCACTTCATCTCCTAGGGTTAGTTTTTTGTATGTCTAGGACTTTTGGCATTCCCAATTATTGTAAAAAGGCCTCGAGAGCCTCATTGTAACCATGTTCTTTCAAATGCGAGTAGCCGTCACATCTCTTCTCAAAGATAAGCTGCCACTATTCTAGCGATTATTTCACTCTGTATTTTTTTATAGTCTCTGTACATTTCTTTCATTAATAGAAATCGTGTATTACTGTATCTCTGTGTTTATGGTTGCACCTCTGATGTATTTATGTTATATTACTGGATATACGCAATATCTCTGTAGGTTACAATGAGGCTCTGTAGGAATTTTTACAATAATTGGGAATGCCAAAAGTCCTAGACATCCAGAAACCTAACCCTAGGTGACAAAGCACCAAAATTCATGTGGGCCCCGTTTGGGTAAGTTGGTGCATCAACTTCCCGGGGTCGTAACTTTTGCATACAATCTCCATTTTAGGCATGTGATAGCTCGTTGGAAAGGTATTGTCGAGGAGATTAATTTTGGGGGATCAATCATGAGTTTGTCTTTAATTGAGAACCTTGATCTCAAAAATCCTTCATTTGGACCCTCAAAATGGCCCTCGAAGTTAAAACCTGCCAAAAATAGTAAATTGCCAAAATGGCCAAAAAACTGTTTTTAGCCATTTAGAAAAGGTGGGTGGCCATCGATATCCACCTGGATCACAGAGATACAAAACATATTGATAAAATGTGGTAAAACATAGTTATACACTTATCTTGTGACAATGGTGGTATCCACCAACCAAGTGCAGGCCTTCCACGAACCACCCATCCTTAGACAACACTACTCATTATCTCAGCAGTGGATCACCCCCGAGCTGGGACTAAGCTTAACCCCAAGGAAATAAATCCTAGCTAGGCTGAGGTTACAGGGAAAAAAACACTTATAATTTGGAAGGATTCTTCCCACGATGCGATCTTACGCCCACTACTACCAGACTCTCATTCCCCACATGCATGTCCCATCGATTAGTATACACTTTCACAAGAACAGTCCATCAGTGCTAACCTCCCTCTATGGGTCTCAAAAACAGGATGGATCAGGAAGTCTCAGAGCCTAGAGCTGGTGTTGGACACTCTCTGGAAGAAACCTCTTCCAACAACATCCACCTCCCTCACCTAGAGAGAGGTTACACATAGGCTCAATTACCACCTGCACTAGACAACAGTTCACATGCAATCCATCTTTGCATGACCACCATAGTCAACTGGGAATACAGACTCAACCCTCTCAGAACAAGCTCAGCAATGGAAGCCGGGTCTTACGATGTTTATTTTTCGAAATTGCCTGAGAAGAAATTTCCACAGGGAATTACACAGATTCTCTCCCCCCAGCAGAATGACATATCCCCCCCATTTCCCATCTACCTCACCTAGGATAGAATCACGTTTTGGTTGTTGGGAATGCATGACAGACAATCCACACAAGGGTCAACGTAGGTTCGGACGGTTCAGACCAGGGATGGACCGACTATCCCGGATCAAACACAGATACACCCTTTTTGGTTCAGAGGATGTACGAGGGTTTTTATACAAGAGTCAGACCAGTTCCCTTCTCGAAATTTATGAGTCCCATGGAGGAGGAACCCCCAACATGGTTCATCTTGGCCTTTTATTGCATGCGCGAGGGTTGACACTTGTCACCCATACGACTGCATGCATTCCTTCAGCATGCGTGCCTTCCACCATTTGAAAAATCACATGTCCTTCCAAAATGACTTAGGTTAAATCATATAATGCACATATCTTTTTGGAATAATATTAAAATATTATTCCCAAGGCTTAAGCCCCCTAGGCTCAACACTTAGCCCATTTTCCCACCTTCAACCCCTAATTCCTTGCGCACTTTGTGGATGCTCAATCCCCATTCACTCACTCATCATGGTTGGTCTGCACCTGGTGGTGTTTATATTTTATTAAATGTTCTGCTTACATACAAGTACAACAGTAGGCTCCTGGCCTTCAACACTTAGGCTCCCTGGCCTAACAACACATAAGTCTCCATCTTATAAGAACTAGGCTCACCAGCCTATAAAACATAATTACAATTCCTTTCAAAACATGGTTTACAATGGGGCTCATCCTTGGGGACACTACAATCCCCCTCCCCTTATTTTTTCACTGTCCTAAGTGCAACTTTACATAGCATCTGCAAACCTTTCAAAATTTTCAAAAAGATGCGGGTACTCTGTCCGCATAACCTCTTCATGCTTCCATATTGCGTTCTTAGGACCGTTCCAAGTCCACTGGAACTTTACAAGTTCTATAGCTTGATTTCAGAGTTGCTTGCTTTTCTTGTCCAATATGCGCACAGGATGCACTTGGAGGAAACCCTCTGGTTCCACCTAAATCACATTCCAATTGATAACATGATTAGCATCAGGTACATATTTCTTAAGAAGTGAAACATGGAACACATTAGGTACAGTCATAGATGCAGGTAATGCAAGCATGTATGCAACCAGCCCAATCCTTTCCAGGATCTCAAATGGCCGACAAAATCTTACTGCCAACTTGGCACAACTTCCCTGCTTTAGGGAACTCCTGTTAGTCTTCACTTTTAGGAAAACATGGTCACACAATTTGAATTCTCTATGGGTTTTGTTACTATCAACATAACTTTTCTACCTATCCTGGGCAGCTTTTAGATTATGTTTAATTTTAATCATTTGATCTTCCATTTCTTTGAGCAGTTCAGGCCTGACTACTACTCTATCAGCTGAATTATCCCAACTCACTGGAGTGTTGCAATTTCTTCCATAAAGTGATTCGAATGGGCTCATCTTCAATGATGCATGATACCCACTATTGTAGGGGAATTCTACCAAATGAAGGTAGTCTTACCATCTTGATAGTTTATCCATCACATACATTTTCAACATCTCTTTTATTATTCTGTTTACTCTCTTTGTCTGTCCATCGAACTCGAGATGATATGTTGTGCTAAAGTTCAGATTCGTTCTGAATCCTTTGAACAGTCCTTTCCAGAAATTCGAAGTGAATTTCGGGTCTCTATCAGACACAATTGTCTTAGGAATTATGTGCAAGCATGCAACTTCTCTTAGAAAAATGTCAGCAACATCTGCTGCCCTATGGGTGATTTTAAGTGGAATAAAATGTGCTTCCTTAGTAAGATTTTCCACCACCACCATGATTGAATCATGCTACTTGCTTGCTTTGCGAAATCCTGTGATAAAAGTCATTGTTACCACATCCCATTTCCATTTAGGAATAGGTAAAGGCTGCAACAACCCTGTTGGGTGCCTATGCTTAGCCTTAACTTTTTGGCACTCCATGCATCTTGTGATGTATTCAGTGATTTTTTTCTTCAGACTCGGCCAAAAATAATGGCTTTTGACTGCTACCACAGTCTTCTGATATCCAGGATGTCCAACATAAGCCACATTATGCATCTCCTTTGGAATTATCGGCTTCAATTCTCGTACATTAGGTAGACACACTCTATTTTTATATAGAAGTAAACCATTAGTTCCCAAGGTGTAACTTTCCTTAGTCTGTGGTCTCTCACGCTGTTGTAGATTTGCTACAAGATTTTCGTACTGCAAATCAGCATTTGCAGCTTCCAAATTTTTTTCTTTCTTCTCAATTTGGTACATGCTAATGGCCGTAGCATGTAATTCGTGCACTTTTCTGCTGAGTGCATCAACCACCTTATTTTATTTCCATTTGATATGCTTGATATCAAAGTCATATTTTCACAGAAACTCTAGCCATCTGATTTGTCTGGCATTTAAGGTCGGCTGATCAAATAAATACTTCAGACCATTATGGTATGTTCTCAACTTGAATCTCTTTCCCATGAGGTAACGTCTCCATTTCCTCAAGGCATGGATGATTGCTACCAGCTCTAAATCTTGAGTGACATAATTCTTCTCATGTTCCTTCAACTTTCAGGATTCATAACAAACTACAAATCCTTCTTGGCTGAGAACTCCTCCCAACCCCTCCTTACATGCATCTCTGCACACTACAAAATCCTTGTCTAGATCTGCAATCTTCAGTATTGGAGCACTAGTTAGTAGTTGCTTCAATCTCTGGAAGTTGCTCTCACATTATTCAGTCCACTGAAACTTCTTCCCCTTCCTTTGCAAGGAAGTGATAGAATGGGCTATCCTTGAGAATTCGGCTATAAACCTCCTATAGTAGCCTTCCAGACCCATAAAAGATTTAACTTCTGCCACACTCCTCGATGCTGGCCATTCTCGAATGGCCTGTACCTTTTCAGGATCCACAACGATCCCTTCTTCAGATATGATATGTGCCAAGTAATGGATCTGCCTTTGGTACAATGCACACTTGCTTAGTTTTGCGTGCAGCTAGTGTTCTCTCAACACCTGCAACACCATTATTAGGTGTTGTTTATGTTCTTCCTCTGTCTTGGAATACACCAAGATATCCTCCAAGAAGACTATGACAAACTTGTCCAAATAATTTCTTAACACTCCATTCATTAAGCACATGAAAACAATAGGCGGGTTGGATAGTGCAAACGACACCACTGTGAACTCATAATGACCATACCTTGTTCTAAAGGTAGTCTTGCTAATGTCTTCATCCTTTATTCTCACTTGGTGATATCTTGATCGGAGATCTATTTTCGAAAATATTTTTGCATCCTTCAATTGATCAAAAAGATCATCAATCCTTGGAAGAGGATACTTGTTCTTGACAGTAACCTTATTCAACTACCGAAAATCAATGCACACCCTCAACGTCGCATATTTCTTCTTCACGAATAGGATTGGGGATCCCCACGGTGACACACTGGGGAGAATGTAACCTTTCTTTAGTAGCTCTTTGAGCTGTAATTGCAACTCTTTCAGCTCTGGCGTACTCATTCTATAAGGAGCTTTCGAAACTGGAGTTCTTCCAGGCATCAAATTTATAGAAAAATCAATGTCCCTCCTCCGAGCTAGTCCAGGTACCTCTTGAAATACATTCTTGAACTCCTTGAGTAATTAATGGTCTTCAAAATTTGATACTACATCTTGGGATGCTTCTTCCACCCGAGATGAAAATAATTGACAGCCTTTCTGGTAACATTTTTTCAGCTGCATGGTTGAGATTTCCATCACAGCCACGACTCTGGGAATTCCTTGGACTGTTACCTAATTTCCCTCTTTGTTCAGGCATGTGAACCTCTTGTTACAGAAATCCATAAGGGCATGGTGCTGGTCCAACCAGTCCATCCCAATTAAGCAATCATATGAGACTAAAGGCATAATGTTCAATTCAACCTTAGTGCTCATTCCTTTCATGTCCACTGAACAGGACTTAACCGATTCAGTGACATTCCTCTTGGTCCCTGTGGCTAACTGTACTAACCAAGACTTCTCATGTTTTCTTCTTATTAGATGCAAACTCTCCACCACTCTAGGATCTACATAACTATAGCTGCCCCTGAATCAATTAAAATAACAAGGGGTCGGTTGTTAATCATACCTTCCACTTCAATCATGTGCGATTGAAATTTTTCTTGCTTTTTGTCCAGGGCTACATAGATCCTTGGCATTCTACTACCCATATCCTCCACTGTTTCAACTTGCTGAATAGTATGTACAGTTCTTGCCTTACCATTTTTATGGGTACAATCTATGTACTTGTGGTTTCCTTGACAGCCCCAACACTGAATGGGAATCATTCTTTGTATTGGTGCTCCCTCTTCAGTGCTTCTCGGCTCTCTAAACGGTGGCTGTCCCTGAAGACTATTTCTAAAAAAGGAAGGCTTGTTTTCCTTTTGCCTCTATTCCTTCTTAAACTTCCTCTGATCGTTCCAAGCCTTTCGAAGGATAGGCCTTTCTCCTTGCTATTTATACAAGCATTTAACCTTTCTTATTGTTTCTTCCATGGTCTTAGGGTCACCATATTGAATCTTTTCACTCATGGAAGGTGGCAGTCCACTCAGACATCTCTGAATCTTGAAAGCCTTGTCTTTGATAAACGGAATATACTTCAGTAGTTCTAGGAAACTTCGTTCATACTCATCAATGGTCATACTACCCAACATGAGTTCGAAGAAATCCTTAATCTTTCTGTCATAGTATATTTTAGTGAGGTATTTATTCTCGAAATACCTCTTAAATTCCTTCCAAGTGACCTCTTTCTCCCTGATGTGCTGAACCTGCACAAACTGATCCCACCACATGGATGCTTTTCCTTTTAGTTGGTACATTGCAATTCTTTCTTCTGCATGGGCGTAATAATTCTACAATTGGAAGTATTTCTTCATGCCAAGAAACCATGTCTCGGCATCTTCCTCCTTCTAATGTTCTCCATTGAATGTTGGAGGGTTAATCTTGTTCATCTCTCCTTTCAATTCCTCCCTTCCAGATTTTCGATGTTTTCTGGTAGGGGATGGGCTTGAACTACTGTGTGTCTTCCTGTCGGAATGTCTTTGGGAGTGACTAAGATGTCGGATACCACTCCTCGACCTACTTCTTCTCCCCTAGGTTTTGCGACTCTCCATCGTACGTGAGTCTCTTCCTTTCTCAAGTTTCTTCTCTATTATTTCCAGACTCTTAAAAAATTTTAACTTTAATGCACCCTGTCGGTCCCTAACTTTCATGAGCTTTTGGCTATCATCTCAGCGAGCCTTGGCCTCTCTTTGCAATCCTTCAAGGATTTTCATTATGTGTTCTTCCTTATCCTTCTCTTTTCCATGCCCATTAGAGTTCGATCATTTGACTCCGAGGTTAACATCCTTTTCTTCATGTTCGTCTTCTATTTCAGGGGAAATCTGCACCTTTCCCCACTCCATACTCGACGTTGGTTAGCTGGAGTACTGACCTCCCTTGAACTCTGCACACACACTATGCAATTAATTTCAAAGTTTTTCAAGCCATCAAAACTTCATGAACAATCTTCAACATTTATAACTAATACCAACAAAAACAAAAGACATTTCAATTCCAAAAATTTTATGAACTCCTCGTTCGGCTCTGCAATTTTCATATTTTTGAAGCTTTCATTTTCGACACTTCATGATTTTAAAACTTCAGTTTTTTGTACCTTAGAACTTTGGGTTTCATTGTTTTGGAGTCTCGGTACTAGAGAACTCTCGTTTAACTCTCCAGGATAGACTCGTGGTTCACACGACCTCCCCTTATATGACCACAGTCATACCTCCTATCGAAGTTTTGGACTTCCGAATCTCCAAATGCACATGTCCTCATGATTCGCGATTCTCTGAATCCTAATGCGCACTTCACATGTTAGCCCTCCTGGCTTAGCTCCTGGTCCATGTGACCTCTACCCCGTGACCGTAGTCAAACCTCTCGTTGGGGTTTTGGTTTTCGGAGTTTCTAAATGCATGGACTTATTGTCCCCGCGATTCCCGATTCTCTGAATCCCGACGGGCTGACAGTTGGCTCCCACACACCGGATCTTTCCTCCTTCTCTAATCTGCTGATAGTTGGCTCCCACTTATCGGGGTTTCACGGTTCGTGATTCCAAAATACATAAACACTTCATCACCAGGATCCCTGATATCCTGATGATCCAAACACCGATCAACAACTTCTTGTCGGTCCTTTCTTGATGGTTCTGATTGCTGCCACGTGTCCTCCTCAAGATGGATGGTTTTGATCATTCCCCAGACTTTTACCATGAAAATTCCCGACCTCCTTCGTGATTCCGATATTGCGATTCACAATTTTTCGAAATGGAAAATCTCACGACATGTGTCCTCCGTTTTTTTTTTTTCGGACGATCTATTTCTATTTTAGAACTTTCACCCCTAGTCTCTGAGGTTTAAACTTCGGAAATCTCCCGACAGATCCTACGACTGATGGGTTTTCTGGCCAAGATCTGACGACTCAGACGGTTCCTAACCAATTCAGAATTTTTCATATCGCCATTTCCACATTCCTGTGTATTTTGAAAGGAATTTTAATTCCTATGCACATTTTTCCAGATTTGACGGTCACGAGGGCTCGCCTTCCTTCCCGAAAAGATACTAAGGTTCTAACACCATGGGTGTAGAGACCTGTCTCCCCGTGGCCATAGACCACACCAGCTGCGGTTTCACTCGCTGTTATTCTTCCTTAGCCCGTAAGCACGGTCAAGCAACTACTTGACACTCTGGAACAAACCAAGGTCTGAAATTGGTTCTCGAGACCCAATTTCCCTTCACATTCTGAGTCCAAAGACTGCTCCATTGGCCCATCTAGGCTCAGTGTCGAAACCTCGGATCTGATACCAATTTGTAGCACACCCATAAGAGTACTTGGTAGATAACCCATAATAACTGTAGTGCCCATGGCTACCGTTTAGGTGTTACTACATGGAATAATACATTCTCATTCATAGTTAATCACGTGCATTTAAGAAATGAAATACATTAAATCTTAGAGTAAGCATAAGAGTGATTTTAAGATAATTAATCCATGGAAAATACATTAATCCAAATGCATAGCAGAATGCATGATCATTATAATACAGAGAGATACAAAACATATTGATAAAATGTGGTAAAACATAGATAGATACTTATCTTGTGAAAATGGTGGGATCCACCAACCAAGTGCAGGCCTTCCACAAACCACCTAGCCTTAGACCGCACTTCTCATCAGCTCAGTAGTGGATCACCCCAAAGCTGGGACTAAGCTCCACCCCAAGGCAAGAAATCCTAGCTAGGCTGAGGTTACAGGGAAAACAACACATAGAATCTGGAAGGATTCTTCCCAGGATGCCATCTTACGCCCACTACTACCAGACTCTCATTCCCCACATGCTTGTTCCTCCTGGGAGTATACACCTTCACAAGCACATTCCATCGGTGCTAACTTCCCTCTCTAGGTCTCGCCAATAGATCGGATCAGGAAGTCTCAGAGCCTGGAGCTGGTGCTGGACACTCTGTGGAAGAAACCTCTTCTAACAACATCCACCTCCCTCATCTACAGAGAGGTCACACACAGGATCAATTACCACCTGCACTGGACAATAGTTCACGTGCAATCCATCTTTTCATGACCACCTCAGTCAACAAGGAATACAAACTCAAACCTCTCAGAACAAGCTCAACAATGGAAGCCAGTTCCTACAGTGCTTATTTTTCGGAATTGCTTGAGAAGAAATTTTCGCAGAGAATTACACAGAATCTCTCCCTCCGACAAAATAGTAGGTCCCACCCATTTCCCATCTGCCCCACCCAGGATATACTCATGTTCTGGTTGTCGGGAATGCGTGACAAACAATCCACGCAAGGGTCAACGCAGGTTCAGATGGTTCAGACCAGGGATGTACCGGCTATCCCGGATCAAACATAGATAGACCCTTTTCAGTTGAGAGGATGTACGAGGGTTTTTCTGCAGGAGTCATACCCCTTAACTTCTTGAAGTCCATGAGTCCCATGGAGGAGGAATCCCCAACATGGTTCATCTTGGCCTTTTATTGCATGCGCCAGGTTTGAAACTTGTCACCCATGTGACTGCATGCGTTCCTTCAGCGTGTGTGCCTTCCACCATTTGGAAAATCACATGTCCTTCCAAAAGGAATTAGGTTAAAGCATATAATGCACATATCTTTTTGGAATAATATTAAAATATTATTTCCAAGGCTTAGGCCCCCTAGGCTCAACACTTAGCCGCTTTTCCCACCTTCAGCCCCTAATTCCTTGCCCACTCTCTGGATGCTCAGTCCCCCTTCACTCGTTCGTCGTGGTCGGTCTCCACCTGGCGATGTTTATATTTTATTAAATGTTCTGCTTACATACAAGTACAACAATAGGCTCCTGGCCTTCAACACTTAGACTCCCTGGCCTAAAAGCACATAAGTCTCCATCTTATAAGAACTTGGCTCACCAGCCTATTAAACATAATTACAATTCCTTTCAAAACATGGTTTAGAATGGGGCTCGGCCTTGGGGACACTACAATGGATGGAACTCACATGTCATCAACTTGTACAAAGTGCAACAACTATGCATAATCCTCTCATGTTAAAATTAATTGTTTTTTTATGCTTAAGAAAAATATTGGGTGGGATTTAGTCTACATATGTGTGGATGTTTGTAGTGTCATGCATATCTCATGGGTTTGATAACTACCTCTTGGTCCCACTAGAAATATGTTAAAATGTTAAGATAAATATATCATTTAGTGGGGCTTAAGGATAATATAGAGGTGAGATTTAGTTTCCAAGTGTTTACATGGGAGAAAGGTAATATGAATGAAATAAATGGAACTTTTGTATATCTTTTAAAGTGGTACATTATATCTTTTTTTTCTTTCTTCTAATTTTTAGAATATAAACAAATTAAAACCATAATACAATGACTCTCGAATTTTAATTAAATGTACTTTAATTAATTAGTAAAAAAATATTTATTAATTATATATGTGTTGATATTTTACAGAAACAATATATTGTTTTCAACATATATTTATAATATCTTAAAAATATATTAATATTTGTATCGCAAAAATAAAGAAACAATAGTATTATCTATATTTAGAGGTAATTTTGAATGTATATATTTTTTAGAAAGTTGATTTTGTTTTCACCCACGTATATCTTTATCTGAAAAATAGGTGAATTTGTGTTCACATTGTTTGTGTTCACATCAAAAGCTATGTAGTTTCTTGCATATTTTTGTACTTTATTACCTATTGTTAAATAAACTCTTAGCTATATTTAGAGGTAATATTTTTCTATTCTTTTTAATTTTAGTTTAAAATACAAAGTTTTTTTTCATACAAGAAATAGAGAAATGAGGAGCAACCATTTCACAGTCTTAAACTAAATAATAACTTGTATTATTCACACAGATACACTTGGAGTGAGATCCAACAACTTAGTGATGATGATGATGATGATGATTAACCTCCACTAAGACCTAATTGGTCTATCCGACCTTAAGAGGGTAAGTGATTACTTGTGATTCTTTAGAATTTTGTTTCTGCGCTCGAAAAGAATTAAGATAAGATTTCCAAGATCACCATACTTTTGTTGAGTTAAGAGGTTAGGAAGGTTGGTAGTGTGATCAATATTTTGAAAATGAGATCTACTATGGGTATAGGTTGGACAATCTAAGAGAAAATGGTTTTCATATTCAACTTTCTTAGTGGTACAAAGGTGACACACTTTTTCATCCCATGGCGTTTTAGGAATTGACCAATGCCCAGTTTTACTATGGAGCTCGTGAGAATTTGTTCTTATCTTAGCAATACTTTTGATCTTCTAGATTAGGTTTGATCTTTGATAGATAATTTTGATTTTCTAGATTAGGTTTGATTACATCCTTATAATACCTAACTCTTTACCACACCACATATTTTCCTTAAATTTTTATTTGAATTTTTTTAATAGTATATTTATTCTGCAAAAAAATTTCTTCCATGATTCCTCAATAGTTTAGCCAAGACCAGACGTCTTTATGCCATCCTTGATTGAGTCGATGGTGGTTATGACTTGATTTTGAGGCAATTTTAGGTCGCTTCTTGTCTTCAATGTTGTTTAACTTGTTCTTATACATTACGTATCTAGTCATAGCCATGCTCTCAATGGGGGAGAGGCTTGTTTCTACGAGGAGGATGGGATAGGGCGTATTTGATTTAATTTTGAGATTATAGGGTATAAAATTCTTTTGTATTTGCTCTATCTTTCTCTAGGATTCACGAGAGATACTTCAGCCCCATAATTCACATCTATAAAGAATAATAGGTGTAACAAGAGTCTCAAAGAGGAGTTTCTTCTTATCCCAACTCAAAAGATCAGTTGATTTACAAATTTTTTCAAGCCCATAATAAGCTTCCCATCCCTCGATAATCCTTTTCTCAATGCTATAATTACAATTGAGCTTGTGGTTAATATCAATTCCAAGATATTTGTATGAAGTCACTTCCTCCAAGTTGATGTTGTCATATGCAAAGGTATCATAAGGGATCTTATTGGATTTAACAATCATGACCTTAGTCTTATCAGTATTAACAGTCAAACCCATATTGCAGCAAAAATCCTTGAGGATTCTTAGTTGGTTTTCAAGATCATGGGAACTCCTTGCCATAAGAATGATACCATCGGCATAAAGAAGAAGATTGATGACTATACCTGTGAGAATAGGGCTGACCCAACCTACTTTTGCCAAGCATTCTTCTAACTTATCAATGTATATGCCAAAAAGGGTAGGGGATAAGGGACAACCTTATTTGACTCCAATGTTGCAGTTAATATCTTTTGACCAACCCTCATTATTTTTAAACTTAGAAATAACGTTCTCATACATCTTTATTGTAGCCACCCTCAACTCGAGAGACACTTTTATATGTTCCATCCTATTCCAAAGGTTTTTCCTAGGAACCATGTAAAAAGTTTTTCTAAAGTCAACAAAACAACAAAGAAGATTGGTTTTAGTATTGCATAACTCCTCTGCAATGATGCTAAAGGTAACAATATGCTCCACAGTTGAATGATATCTCATAAACCCGGCCTAGCCTTTATCTCTTTTACCGTGATTTTCTAGCCAAATGCTAATCTTCTTTTCCAAAATAATTCCATAAAGATTGGCTAAAATCAGGCTAATCATAATGGTCCTATAATTAGAGGGAATGTTTTTATCCCCATTGTTAAAAATAGGAACAATGAGGCTTTGCGTCCATGGTTTAGGGAAGCCCTCCTTGACTCTAAACTGAAGAGCTTGTGTATGTGAGGGATAAGGATTGGCCCTCCGATTTAAAAATTCCACCTTGGTACAATGTCCTTAGCTTTCCCATTTGCGAGCTGCTTAACCCCGAACTCTATGTCATGTAAAGAAAAAACTTCTTCCTTTGTAGGGACTATAGGAATGGTGTCCATGGCATTAGCAAACTCATAAAGACTTTTAAGGTAGGAATTCCAGTCCGTTAAGGGAATCTTATTATTTTCTTTAGTATTTTATTTTAGAATTTGGCTCCAGAACTTCTTAGGATCGAACTTGTATAGTTGTGAAAGTTTCTCTTGCCTTTTATTGATATAGTATCTTTTTTTTCCTTTTAATTATGGCTTTGTATGTATTGATCTTATCCAGCACTAATGTGAGCATTATCTCTAACACGCCCCTTTAATGCTTACATTAAAAAAAACTTACAATACTGAAATCATAGTTTCTTGCATGGTTTTCATCAACGCCTATACTCACTCTCATGCGACTACGCTCTTTCTCTTCCTCATCTTCGAGCTTACCTTTCAACTCATTTTAAATATAAATGCTTCTCACCATCTTTGATGTTCTTGTAGAACTCACTTCTCCTCTCAACCTCCCAAAGGACAATCTTGATACTGAACCATCCTATAAATATACTTCCATTTATAATATTTAACTTTCAGCTATCAACAATACCTAGGAGAATGATCCAAATATTGAATGCCTTCAGCAGGAACTGACAGATCTTAAAGCACAGAAGTACAACAACTTCCACTATCATTTGACAGAATGTAGACATAATCAATTCTCTCCAAAAACATTAAGAACCACTAATTAAAATTATATTTCTCTATTCAATTAATTGATTCGTAATAATTTTTTACAAACCAAAATAAATATAACATATAATTATATAGACCCGAGTGTATCTTTATCCAACAATTACTAACTATACTCAAAATTTCAAATAGATCGATTCACATAATATATTAAGATTTGCCCGTTCCCTTTCCCGACGTCTGGGTATGCTAGTCAAAGGAAGGTGAAAGGTTCACGAAGCTAAATCACTTCAGATTCATTAACTGTGGGAAAATGCCTCCTGCCGGATAAACAAGAAATTCATTAACTGTGATCGTTCCGTCAACGCAGTAAGGAAGCGATAATAAGCCTCTCGTCTTTCTCAGAATGAACACCAACAGCAACCTGCCTTCGCCTATATCTCAATCGGAGGCCTCCCTTCACCTATATCTCAATACCCCTCTGGAGGCTTCACTTACCTCTTTATTAACTAGAGAGAAAGAATTCAACCATTCAAGGGAAAACTCAGACTTGCTCCGTCAATTGGGAGACTCAGAGAGAGGCATATTGGGAGACTCAGACTTGCTCCGTCAATTGAATTCAACCATTCAAGGGAAAACCATTCACGACCCTTAACAATAGTCACGGGCTTGACTTCTTTTGAATTCGCGACCATTGAATTCGATCCTAAAATTGATACACGACCCTTAACAATAGTCACGGGCTTGACTTCTTTTCTTATCTGGCAGCGGTAATCGATATGCAGGTTCTTCTTTCCAGATCGCATAGAGGCCTCTCTTTACTTGAATCCATGGATCTGCACCTTGTCTTGATGAAGATATGACTAAGTAATATGGTTGGCTTATCATTATCTGTTCGAAGCAGTATTCATTAAAAAAACAGTGACTTTCGAATTTTAATTTAATGTAATAAGTAAAAAATATTTATTTGTTCGAAGTAATATTTACTAAAAAAAAAAAGCCACTTTCCAATTTTTATTTAATTTACTTAGTAAAAAATATTTTTGTTGTTTTAAATATATATATATCCTATGTTAAAAATGTATTAATATTTGTATAGCAAAAACTAAAAAAGCAATAGTATTATCTATATTTAGAAAGAGCTTGACATTGGTTTTTCCATCACATTGCTTTATTACATTCAGTGTAGTTTGCAGTTACATCTGAAGGCATTTTTAGTCGTTGATCATTGCATTTTCATCGGGCTTAGACATGCCATAAGACTTGAGTGAAATGAAAAGTTATTAACTAAGTATAATGGTTTACACAATTGATAGCCTCTGCATTAAGAATTTGGTCCAAATCTTACTCCTCTTGGCCTCGCCCATCTTTCAACTCGACCTCTTCTCTCTTAGGCCTAGCAGAGAAGCGGTTGTGTTCAAAGATGGGTGAGGCCAACGGAGTTATATTTGTAACAAATTTTCAACATGTAGCCTACCAAATGTCTAATTTGTTATACTTCACGAAGAATTTTTCATTTCACTCAACTTTTATTGCACTTTTAAGCCCGATGAAAATGCAATGATCAAAGAATGAAAATGCCTTGAGATTTAACTTCAAACAACACTCAATGTAATGTAGCAATGCTATAAAAAATCTCTTTTGAATTTCTTAGCGATACATTTTTAGCATTTCGAACAAGTTGATGGAAATATTTCAAATATTTTTGCAATATCCATCTTGTGTTTCTCCCAGATGCACAAGAAAAATGATAATCAACAGACAGACAAAGGTGACACACTTTTTCATCCCATGGCGTTTTAGGAATTGCCCAATGCCCAGTTTTACTATAGAGCTCGTGAGAATTTGTTCTTATCTTAGCAGTGGTTATTTTTTTCATTACACTTGGAAAAATAGATAGATAATTTTGATCTTCTAGATTAGGGTTGATTACATCTTTATAATACCTTAATTTTCTTTCTTCCCCTAACTCTTTATCACACCACATATTTTCCCTAAATTTTGATTTGAATTTTTTTTAATAGTATATTTATTGTGCAAAATGGTTTCTTCCATGATTAACCAATAGTTTATCCAAGACCAGGCATCTCTATCCCAACCTTGCTTGAGTCGATGGTGGTTATGACTTGATTTTGAAGCAATTTTAGGTAGCCTCTTGTCTTCCATGTTGTTTAACTTGTTCTTATCAATTATGTATCTAGTCATAGCCATTCTCTCAATGGGGGAGAGGCTTGTTTCTACGAGGAGGATGGGATAGGGCATATTTGCATTAATTTTGAGATTATAGGTTATAAAATTCTTGTGTACTTGCTCTATCTTTCTCGAGTATTCACGAGAGATACTACAGCCCCAGACTTCACATCCATAAAGAATAATAGGTGTAAAAAGAGTCTCAAAGAGGAGTTTTTTCTTATCCCAACTCCAAAGATCAGTTGATTTACAATTTTTTTCAAGCCCATAATAAGCTTTCAATCCCCCGATAATCCTTTTCTCAATGCTATAATTCCAATTGAGCTTGTGGTGAATATCAATTCCAAGATATTTGTATGAAGTCACTTCCTCCAAGTTGTTGTTGTCATATGCAAAGGTATCATAAGGGATCTTATTGGATTTAATAATCATGACCTTAATATTATCAGTATTAATAGTCAAACACATATTGCAACAAAAATCCTTGAGGATTCTTAGTTGGTTTTCAATATCATGGGGACTCCTTGCCATAAGAACGATACCATCGGCATAAAGAAGAAGATTGATAACTATACATGTGAGAATAAGGACAACCCAACCTACTTTTTCCAAGCATTCTTCTAACTTATCAATGTATATGCCAAAAAAGGTAGGGGATAAAGGACAACCTTATTTCACTCCAATATTGCAGTTAATCTCTTTTGACCAGCCCTCACTGTTTTTAAACTTAGCAATAACGTTCTCATACATCCTTATTGCAACAACCTTAAACTCGAGAGGCACTTTTCTAAAGTCAACAAAACAACAAAGAAGATTGGTTTTAGTATTGCAGAACTCCTTTGCAACGATGTTAAAGGTAACAATATCGTCCACAGCTGAATGATATATCCTAAACCCGAACTCGGCCTTTAGTTCTTTTACCGTGACTTTCTTGCCAAATACTAATCTTCTTTTCCAAAATAATTCCATAAAGATTGGCTAAAATCGGGCTAATCATAATGGTCCTATAATTAGAGGGAATGTTTTTATCCCCATTTTTAAAAATAGGAACAATGAGGCTTTGCGTCCATGGTTTAGGGAAGCCCTGCTGGACTACTAAATTGAAGAGCTTGTGTATGTGAGGGATAAGGATTGGCCCTCCGATTTTAAAAATTTCACCTTGGTAGCCTTAAATGTCCTTAGCTTTCCCATTTGCAAGTCGCTTAACCCCGAACTCTATGTCATGTAAAGAAAAAACTTCTTCCTTTGTAGAGACTATAGGAATGGTGTCCATGGCATTAGGGTAGACGTAAAGACTTTTAAGGTAGTAATTCCACTCCGTTAAGGGAATCCTATTATTTTCTTTAGTATTGCGTTTTAGAATTTGGCTCCAGAACTTCTTAGGATCCAACTTGTATAGTTGTGAAAGTTTATCTTGCCTTTTATTGATATAGTATATTTTTTTTCCTTTTAATTAGGGCTTTGTACGTATTGATCTTATCCAGCACTAATGTGAGCATTATCTCTAACACGCCCCTTTAATGCTTACATTAAAAAAAACTTACAATAATGAAATCATAGTTTCTTGCATGGTCTTCATCAACGCCTATACTCACTCTGATGCAACTATGATAATGAAATGAGTGAGGCCTATTCGAGGTCAAGCCACAGATCCTGGAGTTGTTTTGAATGGAGCTACAGGGAAACAAGTGAGGGCTTGTCGAGGTCAAGCCACTGATCCTCATAGTATGGCTGAAAGAGTGAGAAAATGTTCATATTTGAAGCATTGTTACAAGAAATGTGTATGAACACATGAATTATTTTGTAATAGTTTACTTATCCACAAATAGTATTGGAATATGTGAAAACACTGTCATGCAAATGATTGATCTTGTCTTTCTATTTAAATCCTTTTAACTCTATTTTCTTTTTTTAACTCTGTCAATTGATTATCATTTTTCTTGTCGCAGAAACACATGAATAATTTTGCAAAAAAATTGAAAACTTTCCAGAACCTTATTCCAAATGCTAATAAGGTATCACTGCAAAACTCAAAAGACCTTGACCATGGTTTTTCTATCACATTTCTTTATTACATTCAGTGTAGTTTGTAGTTACATCTCAAGGCATTTATAGTCATTGATCATTGCATTTTCATCGGGCTTAGACATGCAATAAGACTTGAGTGAAATGAAAAGTTATTATCCAAGTATAACGGTTTACACAATTGATAGCTTGTGTATTGAGAATTTTCTCCAAATCTTACTCCTCCTGGCCTCGCCCATCTTTCAACTCTATCTCTGCTCTCCTGGGCCTAGAAGAGAAACGGTTGTGTTCAAAGATGGGTGAGGCCAACGGAGTTATATTTGTAGAAAATTTTCAACATGTAGCCTACCAAATGTCTAATTTGTTATACTTCATGAAGAATTTTTCATTTCACTCAAGTTTTATTGCACGTCTAAGCCCGATGAATATGCAATGATCAAAGAATGAAAATGCCTTGAGATGTAACCTCAAACGACACTCAATGTAATGTAGCAATGTTATAAAAAATATCTTTTGAATTTCACAGTGATGCCTTTTTACCATTTCGAACAAGCTTATGGAAATGTTTCAAATTTTTTTGCAATATCCATCTTGTGTTTCTGCGAGACGCAGAAGAAAAACGATAATCAACAGACAAATTTAAAAGTTTTTCAATCCAAAAAGTTTTTTTAGTAGGAAGACAAAATCAATCCTCTCCATGATAGTGTTTTCACAGCTTCCAATACTACTTGTAGATAAGTAAACTATTGTGAAATAAGTCATGTACATACACAATTTCTTATAATAATGCTTCAAATAGGAACATTTTCTCACCCGTTCATCTCTACTATGAGGATCAGTGGCTTGACCTCGACAATCCCTCACTCGTTTCCCCGAAGATCCATTCAAAACAACTCCTCCATTCAAAACAAATCCAACAGTTGTAGATTGAGGATCAATGGCTTGACCTAGAAAATCCCTCACTCATTTCCCTGGAGCTCTAGCAGTTGTTGATTAAGGTTGAGAAACAATAAAACGATTCCCATGTTGCCTAGATTTTAACATCTGGAGATCCATATTCTGAATTGCACATTACAAGTTAAATAAACAAAAAAAGGTCACAAAATATAAAGGAATAACATGTAGAGTGAAGAGAATTTAATAGATCAGTATACATGTTGGCATGGCTGTAAGGAAACTTGAGTATTCCCGCCTAGTGGGACCTTTATATGGATATGATAATGTCCGATTACAGCCCACAGCGTATGTTGGTCATGCCAATCTTGCTGATTTGGTGTTTAATTATAAAGCAATAGATTGTTTTCATTAACAATCATAATAGAAGAACAATTTTAGCCTTGTAAGTGTTTTTAGACACTTCAGCTCCCTTGAAGTGTTTCCATGGAACAATTTGTAGGTCCTCCAATGTCACTATCCAAACATGATCTACCAACATTACCTATATCTTCAGATAAAGATGATAGCAGTTGTTAAAAAAGATCATCTGAAACACAAGATACATAGTTTCTTTATCAATAGGCACTCTGTATCAATAGGCAATAAACTACATAAATATGCAATGAACTACAAAGCTTCTAAACTAAAGAGATATGCAATGAGCTACAAAGCATGCAGGTTGATGACTACCCTACGCCATGGAATATGTTGACGATTAACTAATTAGATTGTGTTGCGCTATGGAATAATGGCGATTTATAAATGATTAAGTTATTACAATATGCACACTCCTTGGAATAAGGTGATCTATGATTTCCTAAGTGATCAGATTATTTGTGCACATTGAAATAATGTTGATGTATGTTTGATCAAGTATTTGATTTTCTTGCACCATTGAATTTACGTTGATTTTTCTTTCATCATTAAAGTAATGTTGATGATGTGATTAATTATGGGAATTAGACACCTCTTTGTTCCTCAGAATAGTCGCCGACCCTGAGACCTTAAGTGGTCAAAATCAATCCGATGAATCCTAGACATGAGCATTTCTTATGTGTCTTGGTGGTCTTAACCTTGCAGGGTGGCATGGTTATTTACTTTTTGGTATTTCTCTTCAGACGATATTGTTGTGTTGATTGTGTCATACATTATTATGATGATGTGTTAAGTATGTGCATCCATTAATTATTATGATGCTTGATTTAGTCTTTGTTTATGTGTTGATTATGTATCATTATAATTTTTGTTAATACGTTGACTTGTGTCATTGTGGATTTCGATGATGTGTCTCTTTTTATTGTTTTTAATTTTGATGTCGTGTTGTTTATTCATTTCTAGGAATTATGTGTGACTATTCTTTATCCAAACCCGAAAAAAAAATAAAAAAATTGTACTTCGTTTGTTGTCATAACAGGAGGGACGTCACAAAATGAAAAAACTTTTTGGATTTGTTAAGGAGGAGGTTGTCCATGTGATATTAGAGTCTCAATGGAGATATAGTACCAAGTACAACATCAACTCCTTTTATATGTTATAATGAACCATAGCACAACCATTTTCTAATTGCTTAATTTATTGGTTAGAAGAAAACCCCTACTTGCATTTTATATTAGAATTCATATTATCAATGGGGTCCAACATATCATTCTCTAGATAAAAATGTTCCTACAAAGGGTTTTTATACATACCCACATACCCGTCTCAAGTGAAAACCAAGTTGCAACACCAATTTATGTTCTAGTGCTTTCCTCTAGTGCCCTTGGTAAGTTTATTTTCTAACATATGTAGTCTATGTAAAAACAATTCTTGTAAACATTTCATAAAACAATTAGAAGGATTTCTCTACCCTTTCACACTTTACTAATCATTTTTTGCATGTTCACTACATCAATTTCATTAGAAAATTTAGGGGGAGTGAGATGAGTCTTAATGATTCTTTTGTCTCCTTCTCTCAAGGATTAATTCCACCCCTAAACATCTCTTTGATATCCTTATGTGTATCCTTCTCCTCAAATATAAGGTTTAATCTAGAGGAACCCACAACCACTTCCAAAAGAATAGGGTTTTCTACAATATTGATTATTCTCGCTTTGTGACTCGGCACTCTCACTACTTTGAAAACTCCGTCCTCCATAATTAGTAGTGTGTACTTCAAATGCTCTCCTCAACTTGCAATGGAGAAGAGAATCATAGTGCTAAGCTTTAGTCATAACATTTTTTCCATTATATTTGCAAAGTGACTTCACAATTTCAACAATCCACAATGAGGTAAGCTTAGACACAATTCATTTCCTTGTTTATGGGTCATGCATTTCCATAGTGAAATTATATTCCATCTATATGGATTATCATGGGGTTCTCAATAATGTTGTCCTTCACAAGATTTAGTGCTATGCCTCCTAGAATCTTCTCATACTATTGATTTTATATTGAATGTCTTATCTCCCTACGATGAATTGTATATCTCATTGGTGTGCAAACGATCTCTTTATCCCTCTTATTTTTCTCACCACATAGTCTTAACGTTCGAATTTTTGGAGTTTTTTCAGACATATTCTCTAACCAATTTTATCCGACCAAAAATTGTTGCAAATCCATATTCGATTGATTGAGTCTCTATAATTCCTGAGAGTTTTTCATGGTGTTGAATCCATTTATGCATTCAAAAATGAACTTTAAACAACAAAAAATGGAGATTTCATGAATATCTATTTCATTGAATTCAGGTGAAAAAGTTCAAAATTCTAATTTTTAGACAACACCTTTTTCTCACTATGCATAAATCCATGATCATGGATGGAACTTACATTTCATGAACTTGTACAAAGTGCAACAACTATGTATAATCCTCTCATGTTAAAATTATTTGTTTTTTTATGCCTTAAGGAAAATATTGGGTGGACTTTAGTCTACATATGTGTGGATGTTGGTAGTGTCATGCATATCTCATGGGTTTGATAACTACCTCTTGTTCCCACTAGAAATATGTTAAAATGTTAAGATAAATATATCATTTAGTGGGGCTTAAGGATAATATAGAGGTGGGATTTAGTTTCCAAGTGTTTACATAGGAGAAAGGTAATATGAATGAAATAAATGGAACTTTTGTATATCTTTTAAAGTGGTACATTAAATCTTTTTTTTTTTTCTTCTAATTTTTAGAATATAAACAAATTAAAACCATAATACAGTGACTTTGAAATTTTAATTAAATATACTTTAATTAATTAGTAAAAAATATTTATTAATTATATATGTGTTTATATTTCATAGAGAACTTCAAGGAAAAAAATATTGATTTCAACATATATTTATAATATCTTTAAAATATATTAATATTTGTATCGAAAAAAAAAAAATAGTATTATCTATATTTAGAGGTAATTTTGAATGTATATATTTTTTAGAAAGTTAGTTGATTTTGTTTTCACCCAGGTATATCTTTATCTGAAAAATAGGTGAATTTGTGTTCACATTGCTTGTGTTCACATCAAAAGCTATATAGTTTCTTGCATATTTTTTACGTGTAGACATAATCAATTCTCCCGAAGAACATTAAGAACCACTAACTGAAATTATATTTCTCTATTTAATTAATTGATTCTACATCATAATATTAATTGATTCTACATTCTACATCCAACTTGATTCTACATCAGACGATATTGTTGTGTTGATTGTGTTGTTAATTATTATGATGATGCGTTAAGTAAGTGCATCCATTAATTATTATGATGCTTGATTTAGTCTTTGTTTATGTGTTGATTATGTATCACTATAATTTTTGTTAATGCATTCACTTGTATCATTGTTGATTTCGATGATGTGTCTCTTTTTATTGTTTTTAATTTTGATGTTGTGTTGTTTATTAGTTTCTAGGAATTATGTGTGACTATTCTTTATCCAAACCTGAAAAAAAATAAAATTGTACTTCGTTTGTTGTCGTAACGATAGGGACGTTACAAAATGGAGAAACTTTTTGGATTTGTGAAGGAGGAGGTTGTCCATGTGATATTAGAGTCTCAATGGAGATAGAGTACCAAGTACAATAATCAACTCCTTTTATATGTTGTAATCAACCATAGCACAACCATTTTCTAATTGCTTAATTTATTGGTTAGGAGAAAACCCCTACTTGCATTTTATATTAGCATTCATATTATCAATGGGGTTCAACATCTCCTTCTCTATATAAAAATGTTCCTATAAAGGGTTTTTATAGATACCCACATACCCCCTCTCAAGTGAAAACCAAGTTGCAACACCAATTTATGTTCTAGTGATTTCCTCTAGTGCCCTTGGTAAGTGAATTTTCTAATATATGTAGTCTATGTAAAAACAATTCTTGTAAACATTTCATAAAACACTCGGAAGGATTCCACTACCCTTTCACACATTACTAATCGTTTTTTGCATGTTCACTACATCAATTTCATTAGAAAATTTAGGGTGAGTGAGATGAATCTTAATGATTGTTTTGTCTCCTTCTCTCAAGGATTAGTTCCACCGCTAAACTTATCTTTGATATCCTTATGTGCATCCTTCTCCTCAAATATAAGGTGTAATCTCGAGGAACCCACAACCACCTCAGAAACAATAGGGTTTTCTACAATATTGATTATTCTCACTTTGTGACTCGACACTCTCACTACTTTGAAAACTATGTCCTCCATAATTAGTAGTGTGTACTTCAAATTCTCTCCCCAACTTGCAATGGAGAAGAGAATCATAGTGCTAAGCTTTAGTCATAACATTTTGTCCATTATATTTGCAATCTGATTTCATCATTGCAACAACCCACAACGAGGTAAGCTTAGACACAATTCATTTCCTTGTTTATGGGTCATGCATTTCCAGAGTGAAATGAAATTCCATCTATATGGATTATCAAGGGGTTCTCAATAATTTTGTCCTTCACAAGATTTAGTGCTATGCCTCATAGACTCTTTTCATACTATTGATTTTATATTGAACGTCCTATCTCCCTACTATTGATTTTATATTGAACGTCTTATCTCCCTACGATGAATTGTATATCTCATTAGTGTGCAAACCATCTCTTTATCCCTCTTATTTTTCTCACCACATAGTCTTAACTTTCGATTTTTTGGAGTTTTTTCGGGCATATTCTCTAACCAATTTTATCCGGCCAAAAATTGTTGGAAATCCATATTCCAGTGATTGAGTCTCTATAATTCAAGTTCCCTCAGAGTTTTTCATGGTGTTGAATCCATTTATGCATTAAAAAATGAATAATGTGCTATGGAATAATGGCGATGTATAAATGATTAACTTATTACAATATGCGGGCTCCTTGGAAGAAGGTGATGTATGATTTCCTAAGTGATTAGATTATTTGTGCACATTGAAATAATGTTGATGTATGTTTGATTAAGTATTTGATTCTCTTGCACCATTGAATTTATGTTGATTTATCTTGCATCATTAAAGTAATGTAGATGATGTGGTTAATTATGGGAATTAGACACCTCCTTGTTCCTCAGAACAGTCGCCAACCCTGAGACGTTAAGTGGTCAAAATCAATCCGATGAATACTGGACTTGAGCATTGATTGTGTCTTGGCGGTCCTAACCTTGCAGAGAGGCATGGTTATTTACATTTTGGTATTTCTCTTCAGACGATATTGTTGTGTTGATTGTGTCGTTAATTATCATGATGATGCGTTAAGTAAGTGCATCCATTAATTATGATGATGTTTGATTTAGTCTTTGTTTATGTGTTGATTATGTATCACTATAATTTTTGTTAATCCATTGACTTGTGTCATTGTGGATTTCGATGATGTGTCTCTTTTTATTGTTTTTAATTTTGATGTCATGTTGTTTATTCATTTCTAGAAATTATGTGTGACTATTCTTTATCCAAACCCGAAAATAAAAATAAAAATTGTACTTCTCGTAACGGTGGGGACGTTACAAAATGGAGAAACTTTTTGGATTTTTGAAGGAGGTGGTTGTCCATGTGATATTGGAGTCTCAATGAAGATAGAGTACCAAGTACAATATCAACTCCTTTTATATGTTATAATCAACCATAGCACAACCATTTTCTAATTTCTTAATTTATTGGTTAGGAGAAAACCCCTACTTGCATTTTATATTAGCATTCATATTATCAATGGGGTCCAACATTGCCTTCTCTAGAAAGGGTTTTTATAGATACCCACATACCCCCTCTCAAGTGAAAAGGAAGTTGCAACACCAATTTATGTTCTAGTGCTTTCCTCTAGTGCCCTTAGTAAGTGTATTTTCTAACATATGTAGTCTATGTAAAAACAATTTTTGTAAACATTTCATAAAACAACTGGAAGTATTCCGCTACCCTTTCACACTTCCTAGGATCCAACTTGTATAGTTGTGAAAGTTTCTCTTTCCTTTTATTGATATAGTATCTTTTTTTCCTTTCAATTAGGGCTTTGTACATATTCCAACACTAATGTGAGAATTATCTCTAACACGCCCCTTTAATGCTTACATTCAAAAAAACTTAAAATAATGAAATCATAGTTTCTTGCATGGTCTTCAACAACGCCTATACTTACTCTGATGCAACTATGCTCTTTCTCTTCCTCATGTTCGAGCTTACCTTTCAACTCATTTAAAATATAAATGCTTCTCACCATATTTGATGTTCTTGTAGAACTCAAGCTTCTCTTCTCGACTTCCGAGAGGACAATCTTGATACTGAACCATCCTATAGATACACATCCTCCTATAATATTTAACTTTCAGCTATCAACAATATCTAGGAGAATGATCCAGATATTGAATGCCTTCAGCAAGAACTGACAGATCTTGAAGCACAAAGTACAACAAGTTCCACTAACATTTGACAGAATGTTGACATAATCAATTTTGTCGAAGAACATTAAAAACCACTAATTGAAATTATATTTCTCTATTCAATTAATTGATTCTACATCATAATAATTTTTTACAAACCAAAATAAATATAACATATATAACAGTCATACATCAACAATATGGACCCGAGTGTATCTTTATCCAACAATTACTAACTATACTCAAAATTTCAAATAGATCGATTCACATAATATATTAAGATTTGCCTGTTCCCTTTCCCGACGTCTGGGTATGCTAGTCAAAGGAAGGTGAAAGGTTCACGAAGGTAAATCACTTCAGATTCCAATCTCCATTTCCATAGATATATGAGGGGAAATGCCTCCTGCCGGATAAACAAGAAATTCATTAACTTCCAATCTCCATTTCCATAGATATATGAGGGGAAATGCCTCCTGCGGGATAAACAAGAAATTCATTAACTGTGATCGTTCCTTCAACGCAGTAAACAAGCGATAATAAGTCTCATTAATATTTGTATAGAAAAACTAAAAAAACAATAGTATTATCTATATTTAGAGGTAATTTTGAATGTATATTTTTTTAGAAAGTTGGTTGATTTTGTTTTCACCCAGCTATGTTTTTATGTGGAAAATACTTGAATTTGTGTTGACATTGTTCTGTTCACATCAGATACTATGTAGTTTATTCCATATTTTTGTATTTTATTACCTATTATTAAATAAACTCTTACATACATTTAGAGGTAACATTTTTCTATTCTTTTTAATTTTAGTTTAAAATACAAAGTTTGTTTTCATACAAGAAGTTTTGTAGTTAATTACATATTTATGTAGTTTATGGTCTATTGCTTAAGAAACTCAACAATATTTTTGTTTTCATGATTGGTCAGAATAGCCACAGTTTGGTCACTAGAGCGTCCACGTTTTGGATCCAAGTCAGGATCCATCTTCAGGACAATGAGCCTCTGTTTAGATAATGAGAAGATTAGGTTTAAATAATTGAATAAAACCACTTAAATACCTAAGACTCTAGTTAAAACAAAATTAATAAACTTTGACCTAATAATAATTTAATAATTTCAAAACTATTAAAACAAAACCCTAATCACACTTAATAAAATAATAAAAAAGGATTTTACCAAATAACAAAACCCTTATTAAATCACACATAATTAATAATTAAAAAGAAATCTTACCAAAACAACCTAGCCGACACTTAGTTTTCACGTCAATTCCAGTATTTAAAACCTAATCTTCTCATTATCTAAACCGAGGCTCATTGTCCTGAAGATGGATCCTGATTTGGATCCTAAACGTCCCAATCATGAAAACCCCAATCACACAAATATTTTTAATCAAACATTTGTGTTTCAATTGAGAACTCAATTATGCATGATATTTTTGAACACTCAAGATATAGGTAATGTTGGTAGATCATGTTTGGATAGTGAAGTTGGAGGACCAACAAATTGCTTAATGGGAAAACTTCAAGGGCATCCAAGAGTTTCAAAACATTTACAGGACCATAACAGTTCTTCTATTATGATTGTTAATAAAACCAATCTATTGGTTTATAATAAACCACCAAATCAGCAAGACCTACATGACCAAGATATGTTGTGGGCTAGACTAGGTCATTTTCGTATAGATAGTGAGTTCCTAATGGGCATGAATGCTCAAGTTTCCTTACAGCCATGTCAACAGGTATATTGATTTGCTTTTCACTCTACATTTTATTTCTATATATTTTATGGCATTTTTTTATTTATTTAACATGTAGTGTGCAAACATGCACTATTGCAATTTAGAATATTGATTTCCAAATGTTAAAATCCAGCCAACATGAGAATTGTTTTATGGTTTCTGAACCGGAATGAACAACTACTAAAGTTATTTTAAATAGACCTCTGTAGAAATGAGTGAGGCCTATTCGAGGTCAAGCCATGGATCATGGAGTTGTTTTGAATGGAACTCTAGGAAACAAGTGAGGGCTTGTCAAGGTCAAGCCACTCATCCTCATAGTATGGATGAAAGAGTGATAAAATGTTCATATTTAAAGCATTGTTACAAGAAATGTGTATGAACACATGACTTCTTTTGCAATAGTTTACTTATCCACAAATAGTATTGGAAGTCATGACAACACTGTCATGCAAAGCATTGATCTTGTCTTTCTATTTAAAACCTTTTAACTTTGTCTGCTTGTTTTAACTCTGTCAACTGATTATCGTTTTTCTTCTCGCAGAAACACATGAATAATATTGCAAAAAAATTGAAAACTTTGCAGAACCTTATTCGAAATGCTAATAAGGTATCACTGCAAAACTCAAAAGAGCTTGACCATTGTTTTTCTATCACATTTCTTTATTACATTCAGTGTAGTTTGCAGTTACATCTCAAGGAATTTTTAGTCGTTGATCATTGCATTTTCATCGGGCTTAGACATGCAATAAGACTTGAGTGAAATGAAAAGTTATTAGCAAGGTATAATGGTTTACACAATTGATAGCCTGTGTATTGAGAATTTTCTCCAAATCTTACTCCACTTTTCCTCGCCCATCTTTCAACTTGACCTCTACTCTCCTGGGCCTAGCAGAGAAGCGGTTGTGTTCAAAGATGGGTGAGGCCAACGAAGTTATATTTGTAGCAAATTTTCAACATATAGCCTATGAAATGTCTAATTTGTTATACTTCACAAAGAATTTTTCATTTCACTCAAGTTTTATTGCACGTCTAAGCCCAATGAAAATGAAATGATCAAAGAATGAAAATGCCTTGAGATGTAACCTCAAACGACACTCAATGTAATGTAGCAATGTTATAAAAAAGCTCTTTTGAATTTCTCAGTGATACCTTTTTACCATTTCGAACAAGCTTATGGAAATATTTCAATTTTTTTTGCAATATCCATCTTGTGTTTCTCCGAGACGCAGAAGAAAAATAATAGTCAATAGACAAAGTTAAAACTTTTTCAATCCAAAAAGTTTTTTAATAGGAAGACAAGATCAATCATCTCCATGATAATGTTTTCACGGCTTCCAATACTACCATTAGATAAGTAAACTATTGCAAAATAAGTCATGTACATACACATTTCCTATAATAATGCTTCAAATAGGAACATTTTATCACTCGTTCAACTCTACTATGAGGATCAGTGGCTTGACCTCGACAATCCCTTACTCGTTTCCTCAGAGATCCATTCAAAACAACTCCTCCATTCAAAACAAATCCAACAGTTGTTGATTGAGGATCAATGGCTTGACCTAGACAATCCCTCACTCATTTCCCTGGAGCTCCAGCAGTTGTTGATTAAGGTTGAGAAACGATAAAACGATTCCCATGTTGCTTGGATTTTAACATCTGGAGATCGATATTCTGAATTTCACATTACAAGTTAAATAAACAAAAAAAGTCATAAAATATAAAGGAATCACATGTAGAGTGAAGAGAATTTAATAGATCAGTATACCTGTTGACATGGCTGTAAGGAAACTTGAGTATTCCTGCCGAGTGGGACCTTTATATGGATATGAGAATGTCTTATTGCAGCCCATAGCATATGTTGGTCATGCCAATCTTGTTGATTTGGTGGTTAATTATAAACCAATAGATTGTTTTCATTAACAATTATAACAGAAGAACAATTTTAGCCTTGTAAGTGATTTTAGACTCTTCTGCTCCTTTGAAGTGTTTCCATTGAACTTGAAGTGTTTCCATTGAACAATTTGTAGGTCCTCCAATGTCACTATCCAAACATGATCTACCAACATTACCTATATCTTCAGATAAAGATGATAGGAAGTGTTAAAAAACATCATCTGAAACACAAGCTACATAGTTTCTTTACCAATAGGCACTCTGTATCAATAGGCAATAAACTACATAAATATGCAATGAACTACAGAGCTTCTAAACTAAAGAGATATGTAATGAGCTACAAAGCACGCAGGTTGATGACTGCCCTACACCATGGAATATGTTGACGATTAACTAATTAGATTGTGTTGTGCTATGGAATAATGGCGATGTATAAATGATTAAGTTATTACAATATGCACGCTCCTTGGAAGAAGGTGATCTATGATTTCTTAAGTGATCAGATTATTTGCGCACATTGAAATAATGTTGATGTATGTTTGCTTAAGTATTTGATTCTCTTGCACCATTGAATTTATGTTGATTTCTCTTGCATCATTAAAGTAATGCAAATGATGTTATTAATTATGTGAATTAGACACCTCCTTGTTCCTCAAAACAGTTGCCAACCCTGATACCTTAAGTGGTCAAAATCAATCTGATGAATCATGGATTTGAGCATTGCTTATGTGTCTTGGCGGTCCTAACCTTGCAGGGTGGCATGATTATTTACTTTTTGGTATTTCTCTTCAAACGATATTTTGTCGTTAATTATTATGATGATGCATTAAGTAAGTGCATCCATTAATTATGATGATGCTTGATTTAGTCTTTGTTTATGTGTTGATTATGTATCACTATAATTTTTCTTGATGCGTTGACTTGTGTCTCTTTTTATTGTTTTTAATTTTGATGTCGTGTTGTTTATTCGTTTCTAGGAATTATGTGTGACTATTCTTTATCCAAACCCAAAAAAAAAAATAAAAAAAATTGTACTTCGTTTGTTGCCGTACGACGGGGACGTTACAAAATGGAGAAACTTTTTGGATTTGTGAAGGAGGAGGTTTTCCATGTGATATTAGAGTCTCAATGGAGATAGAGTACCAAGTACAATATCAACTCCTTTTATATGTTATAATCAACCATAACACAACCATTTTCTAATTGATTAATTTATTGGTTAGGAGAAAACCCCTACTTGCATTTTATATTATCATTCATATTATCAATGGGGTCCAACATCTCCTTCTCTAGATAAAAATGTTCCTACAAAGGGTTTTTATACATACCCACATACCCCCTCTCAAGTGAAAGCCAAGTTGCAACACCAATTTATGTTCTAGTGCTTTCCTCTAGTTCCCTTGGTAAGTGTATTTGCTAACATATGTAGTCTATGTAAAAACAATTCTTGTAAACATTTCATAAAACAACTAGAAGTATTTCTCTACCCTTTCACAATTTACTAATCATTTTTTGCATGTTCACTACATCAATTTCATTAGAAAATTTAGGGTGAGTGAAATGAATCTTAATGATTCTTTTGTCTCCTTGTCTCAAGGATTAATTCCACCCCTAAACTTCTCTTTGAGATCCTTATGTGTATCCTTCTCCTCAAATATAAGGTGTAATCTCAAGGAACCCACAACCACTTCAGAAACAATAGGGTTTTCTACAATATTGATTATTCTCGCTTTGTCACTCGACACTCTCACTACTTTGAAAACTATGTCATCCATAATTAGTAGTGTGTACATCAAATTCTCTCCTCAACTTGCAATGGAGAAGAGAATCATAGTGCTAAGCTTTAGTCATAACATTTTTTCCATTATATTTGCAAAGTGACTTCATCATTACAACAACCCACAACGAGGTAAGCTTAGACACAATTCATTTCCTTGTTTATGGGTCATGCATTTCCAAAGTGAAATTAAATTCCATCTATATGGATTATCATGGGGTTCTCAATAATGTTGTCCTTCACAAGATTTAGTGTTATGCCTCATAGACTCTTCTCATACTATTGATTTTATATGGAACGTCTTATCTCCCTATGATGAATTGTATATCTCATTGGTGTGTGAACCATCTCTTTATCCATCTTATTTTTCTCACCACATAGTCTTAATGTTCGATTTTTTGGAGATTTTTCGAGCATATTCTATAACCAATTTTATGTGGCCAAAACTTGTTGGAAATCCATATTCCAGTGATTGAGTCTCCATAATTTCAGTTCCCTGAGAGTTTTTCATGGTCTTGAATCCAATTATGCATTCAAGAATGAACTTTAAACAACAAAAAATGGAGATTTCATGAAGATCTATTTCATCGAATTCGGGTGAAAAAGTTCAAAAATTCTAATTTTTAGACAACACCTTTTTCTCACTATACATAAATCCATGATAATGGATGGAACTCACATTTCATCAACTTGTACAAAGTGCAACAACTATGTATAATCTTCTCATGCTAAAATTATTGGTTTTTTTATGGCTTAAGGAAAATATTGGGTGGGCTTTAGTCTACATATGTGTGGATGTTGGTAGTGTCATAAATATCTCATGGGTTAGATAACTACCTCTTGGTCCCACTAGAAATATGTTAAAATTTTAAGATAAATATATCATTTAGTTTCCAATTGTTTACATGGGACAAAGGTAATATGAATGAAATAAATGGAACTTTTGTATATCTTTTAAAGTGCTACATTAAATATTTTTTTTCTCTCTTCTAATTTTTAGAATATAAACAAATTAAAACCATAATACAGTGAATTTGGAATTTTAATTAAATGTACTTTAATTAATTAGTAAAAAATATTTATTAATTATATATGTGTTGATATTTTACGGAACTTCAAGAAAAAATATATTGTTTTCAGCATATATTTATAATATGTTAAAAATATATTAATATTTGTATCGCAAAAATAAGAAAAACAATAGTATTATCTTTATTTAGAGGTAATTTTGAATGTATATGTTTTTTAGAAAGTTAGTTGATTTTGTTTTCACCCAGGTATGTCTTTATCTAAAAAATAGGTGAATTTGTGTTCACATTGCTTGTGTTCACATTAAAAGATATGTAGTTTCTTGCATATTTTTGTACTTTATTACCTATTGTTAAATAAACTCTTGGCTATATTTAGAGGTAATATTTTTCTATTCCTTTTAATTTTAGTTTAAAATACAAAGTTTATTTTCATTCAAGAAATAGAGAAATGCGGAACAACCATTTCACAGTCTTAAACTAAATAATAACTTGTATTATTCACACATATACACTTGGAGTGAGATCCAACAACTTAGTGATGATGATGATGATGATTAACCTCCACTAAGACCTAATTGGTCTATCCGACCTTAAGAGGGTAAGTGATTACTTGTGATTCTTTAGAATTTTGTTTCTATGCTCGAAAAGCATTAAGAGAAGCTTTCCAAGATCACCATACTTTTGTTGAGTTAAGAGGTTAGGAAAGTTGGTAATGTGATCAATATTTTGAAAAAGAGATCTAATATGGGTATAGGCTCGACAATCTAAGAGAAAGTGTTTTTCATCTTCAACTTTCTGAGTGTTACAAAGGTGACACACTTTTTCATCCCATGGCGTTTTAGAAATTGACCAATGCCCAGTTTTGCTATGGAGCTCGTGAGAATTTGTTCTTATCTTAACAAAGCTTATTTTTTTCTTTACACTTGGAAAAATAGATAGATAATTTTGATCTTCTAGATTAGGGTTGATTACTTCTTTATAATACATTAATTTTCTTTCTTCTCCTAACTCTTTATCACACCACATATTTTCCTTAAATTTTGATTTGACTTTTTTTAATAGTATATTTGTTCTGCAAAATGGTTTCTTCCATGATTCCCCAATAGTTTATCCAAGACTAGGCGTCTTTATGCCATCCTCTCATCGATTGTGGTTATGACCCTTAACAATTTGTTCCACAATCTTCTTTTCAATTTGTTCCACAATCGGTATGCAGGTTCTTCTTTCCAGATCGCATAGATGGCAGCGCACGGATCTGCACCTTGTCTTTATGAAGATATGACTATGTAGTATTCATTATCATTATCTGTTCGAAGTAGTATTCATTAAAAAAAAACAGTGACTTTCGAATTTTAATTTAATGTACTAAGTACAAAATATTTATTTGTTCGAAGTAATATTTATTAAAAAAACAGAGACTTTCCAATTTTAATTTAATTTACTTAGTAAAAAATATTTATTATTTATATATGTGTTGATATTTTATAGAGAAGTTTGAGGAAAAGATTGTTGTTTTAAATATATATTTATCATATCTTAAAAATATATTAATATTTGTATAGCAAAACTTTAAAAAAATAGTATTATTTATATTTAGAGGTAATTTTGAATGTATATTTTTTTAGAAAGTTGGTTGATTTTGTTTTTACCCAGCTATGTTTTTATGTGGAAAATACTTCAATTTGTGTTGACATTGTTGTCTTCACATCACATACTATGTAGTTTATTGCATATTTTTGTACTTTATTACCTATTGTTAAAAAAACTCTTACATACATTTAGAGGTTTTATTTTTCTATTCTTTTTAATTTTAGTTTAAAATACAAAGTTTGTTTTCATACAAAAAGCCTTGTAGTTCATTATATATTTATGTAGTTTATCGCCTATTTCTTAAGAAACTCAACAACATTTGTGTTTCAATTGAGAGCTCAGTTATGGATGATCTTTTTGAACACTCAAGATATAGGTAATGTTGGTAGATCATGTTTGAATAGTCAAATTGGAGGACCAACAAATTGCTTAATGGGAAAACTTCAAAGAAGTCCAAGAGTCTCAACACATTTACAGGTCCAAAACAGTTCTTCTATTCTGATTGTTAATAAAAACAATCTATTGGTTTAAAATAAACCACCAAATCATCAAGACTTGCACGACCAAGATATGTTGTGGGCTGGACTAGGTCATTCTCGTATAGATAGTGAGTTCCTAATGGCCATGAATACTCAAGTTTCCTTACAGCCATGTCAATAGGTATATTGATTTGCTTTTCACTCTGCTTTTTGTTTCTATATATTTTATGGCATTTTTTTATTTTTTTTTGTTTATTTAACATGTAGTGTGCAAACATGCACTGTTGCAATTTAGAATATTGATTTCCAAATGTTAAAATCCAGCCAACATGGGAATTGTCTTATGGTTTCTCAACCAGAATGAACAACTGCTGAAGTTATTTTAAATAGACCTCCGTGGAAATGAGTGAGGCCTATTCGAGGTCAAGCCACGGATCCTGGAGTTGTCTTGAATGGAGCTCCAGGGAAACAAGTGAAGGCTTGTCGAGGTCAAGCCACTGATCCTCATAATATGGCGGAAAGAGTAAGAAAATGTTCGTATTTGAAGCATTGTTACAAAAAATGTGTATGAACACATGACTTCTTTTGGAATAGTTTACTGATCTACAAATAGTATTGGAAGCCGTGAAAACACTGTCATGCAAAGGATTGATCTTGTCTTTCTATTTAAAACCTTTTAACTCTATCTTCTTGTTTTAACTCTGTCAACTGACTATCGGAGTTGTCTTGAATGGAGCTCCAGGGAAACAAGTGACGGCTTGTCGAGGTCAAGCCAGTGATCCTCATAGTATGGCTGAAAGAGTAAGAAAATGTTCGTATTTGAAGCATTGTTACAAAAAATGTGTATGAACACATGACTTCTTTTGTAATAGTTTACTTATCCACAAATAGTATTGGAAGCCGTGAAAACACTGTCATGCAAAGGATTGATTTTGTCTTTCTATTTAAAGCCTTTTAACTCTATCTTCTTGTTTTAACTCTATCAACTGACTATCGTTTTTCTTCTCGAAGAAACACATGAATAATATTGAAAAAAAATTAAAATCTTTGCAGAACCTTATTCCAAATGCTAATAAGGTATCATTGCAAAACTCAAAAGAGCTTGACCATGGATTTTCTATCACATTGCTTTATTACATTCAGTGTAGTTTGCAGTTACATCTCAAGGCATTTTTAGTCGTTGATCATTGCATTTTCATCAGGCTTAGACATGCAATAAGACTTGAGTGAAATGAAAAGTTATTAGCCAAGTATAACGGTTTACACAATTGATGGCTTGTGTATTGAGAATTTTCTCGAAATCTTATTCCTCTTGGCCTCACCCATATTTCAACTCGATCTCTACTCTCCTGGGCCTAGCAGAGAAGCGGTTGTGTTCAAAGATGGGTGAGGCCAAGAGAGTTATATTTGTAGCAAATTTTCAACATGTAGCCTACCAAATGTCTACTTAGGCGTAGATCTATTGGAGATGGGCACAATTAATGATATTTTAATCTTAAATTCTAATCCGATGGTTATGCATTGAAGATGCTGGTATATTCTTAGTCGTCCTCCAAAATCAGTGGATCAGATTTATTGTTGATAACTTCTTTGCATTTATAAATTATCTGAATCAGTTAAAATTTCATTTTCTTGCTGGGTTTTATTTTAAAATGAGAATTTTTTTATGAACCACAACTCTTTCGGCTTTCACCAGCCACAAGTTAGCGACTATGCTAGTTTGTTATACTTCAAAAAGAATTTTTGATTTCACTCAAGTTTTATTGCACGTCTAAGCCCGATGAAAATGCAATGATCAAAGAATGAAAATGCCTTGAGATGTAACCTCAAACGACACTCAACGTAATGTAGCAATGTTATAAAAAAACTCTTTTGAATTTCTGAGTGATACCTTTTTACCATTTCGGACAAGCTTATGGAAATATTTCAAATTTTTTTTGAAATATCCATCTTGTGTTTCTGCCAGACGCAGAAGAAAAATGATAATCAACAGACAAAGTTAAAATTTTTTCAATCCAAAAAGTTTTTTAATAGGAAGAAAAGATCAATCCTCTCCATGATAGTGTTTTCACGGCTTCCAATACTACTTGTAGATAAGAAAACTATAGCAAAATAAGTCATGTACATACACATTTCCTATAATAATGCTTCAAATAGGAACATTTTCTCACCCGTTCAGCTATATTATGAGGATCAATGGCTTGACCTCGACAATCCCTCACTCGTTTCCCCGGAGATCTATTCAAAACAACTCCTCTATTCAAAACAAATGATACAGTTGTTTATTGAGGATCAATGGCTTGACCTAGACAATCCCCCACTCATTTCCCTAGAGCTCCAAAAGTTGTTGATTAAGGTTGAGAAACAATAAAACGATTCCCATGTTGCTTGGATTTTAACATTTGGAGATCGATATTTTGTAAGGTCATAAAATATAAAGGAATAACATGTAGAGTGAAGATAATTTAATAGATATATGGATATGAGAATGTCCTATTGCAGCCCACAACATATGTTGGTCATGCCAATCTTGCTGATTTGGTGGTTAATTATAAACCAATAGATTGTTTTCATTAACAATCATAATAGAAGAACAATTTTAGCCTTGTAAGTGTTTTTAGACTCTTCGTCTACCTTGAAGTGTTTCCATTGAAC
>CBVK0100020529.1:0-37716 GCA_900067695.1 Picea abies | reverse complement strand
ACCGAGATCTACACTCTTTCCCTACACGACGCTCTTCCGATCTCACATTGGGTATGCTATTGTATGTTCCGTAGTATGGGAACGAAAGTGTTCCCTAGAGTAGCATGGCCTGACCTGATGGCTGGGAATGTTACCGACTGGTGTCAGAGCATGAGTGGTTGCTTTGGAGTGGCGTACCTTGGCCTTAGGTTGGTCGGGGGGATCGTTACAGTATGGTATCAAAGCCTCAGTTAAACATTGAGATTGGATGGGCTAGAAGGGTGCAATTGAAGTGAATATTCACAGAAAATTAACTTCGAAGTGACCAGAATTAGAGTCATAGAGTGTACTTGGAAAAGGTTGGCGTACTGGCATGCGTGGTAAATTTGGCACTGCGCGGGAAACTGTGGCATGCCAGTGTGCATGGTAAATTGTGGTGTCACGCAGAAGATTATTTTGTGTATATGCATGCGCTGAAATTAGCATTGCATGGTAAGCACACACACAGTAAGGTGCACATGGGGTGCGCAAGTATTGCTTAACATAGAGGAGTTTTGTTGGTACGTGCATAAGTATGAGTATAAGTTGTTTCGCGACGGTGTATTCAGTAGTGTGCACAGATATTTGAATGCGAAGGAATATGTTAAACTTGACATGGTGCATGCATAGGATGAAAATGCATGTGGAATATCGGTGTGCAGTATTGAAACTGTGCACAGTAAATATTGGCGCACAACGCCAAAGTAGTGCATGTAAGTAGTCGGTACGACGAAGAAGAAATGCACAGTAGAATTAGGTGCACAGAGAAGCATTTACCTTGTAATATTGCTATGCACGATAATATAAATGAACAGGTCAAATTAATGCACGTGAAATCGCATGGAAGGCGAGGAGTCTGAGTTTAAATTGCATAATAATAAAATAAAAATAAACACATAACCGCATTGAAGCATTAATTAAAAAGAATTACAAATTTTAATTTCTTCCGATTTAGACAGATGAAAATAAAATATAAGATTACAAGAAAAACTTATTATAAAAGAAAACAAGAGTCATAACATCATCAGATAGAAATTGTAATAAAACAGTCTAAAATATGTTTTTGTATTTATATAATCATATTAATCACAAAATTACAAAAGGGTGATGACAGCAGTTATCTTGTTGTAAAAAAGGTCGTTGAAGAACATGCCTATCATCTCTTGTACTCTTTACCTCCTCTACCGTCTGTTCAAAATTCGTTGAGACATGCTTATCTTAGTTGAAGACTTACTTCAGCTTAGTGATCTCCACCTTTAAAGAAGAGTCTAACCAGACTGGTTGATTCTCTCCAACACTTTCGGCCGCTTCAATCGTAGATTCCTCCTTCTTATGCCGCTTACTCCTTTTCTTCTTAGTGGTCGGTCTGTTGATGACTAAATCCTTTATAGTGGGATTTAGCCTGACTTCCAATCGCGAGTCTATAACCGTCTCTGTGTGGAACTTAGTTGCTAGAAGGTGCGCAATGACCCTTTCCTCTTTATTCGCAGGAAAACCTAGCATGTTTCTCGAATAACCAGTCTCACTCGACTTAGCTTTGTCCATGTATCTCAGGTTGGGGATATCAAAATGTGTCTTTACAGAGAGAAAGAAATCGAGAAGCTTGAAGATTACTACGATTATGGATATGTAGATATCGTCATACTTGGGGAGTGGTAATTATAGAACTCCATTTATGAAGCGCAGAAAGATTACGTACAAAGAGTGTTGGGTTGCCATGCTCAGCCAATCCATTTCAAATGATTAGCTTTTGAGTTCGTTACATGGTAGTGTTCAGCTGACATCACATGGCTGTGAAGTATCGAATGAATGAAGCAGGGTGATCTGACTAGCCGTTGCCCGCACCATGAGTGGTGGATTTGACATGTTGAGACACGTAATACCACGTCTTGGTGAAAGTGGTTTCGACAAAACCACCTTCTTGTGCAAGTGTATCTCGAAAGGCACTATGCACCAGGAAAACGGGAGTGATAATGCTGATGTGTATGTTGAATAGAAATGGTGCATATTCTCATGAATTGTTGATTTGTTAGTTTGATTAGTTTCGATGGCTGCACGTTTTGCAGAATTAACAACAACTCGGTCAGGTCAGACCAGTGCAGAGTCTGTAGAAATGGAAGAGGCACAGGAGAATTATAGTCATCTAGAGAAGAGAAAAGGGATGGATGTCCATTTTGGCATGGAAGGAACGAACTCCAACAAACATGGAGAAGAAATGAATGAAGATATGAATATGGCTAAGACCATTAAGAATTTGTAGAAGGATGGCCAAGGACATAAAGATGATAATGAAAGTCTTATGAAAGCCAAAGAGTAGCAGGATGAATTCAACATGAAGTTATTTCAAAGTCTGAACAGAATAGAAAATAAATTGGAAAAAGAAAGTGACTCAAGCAAATCTGGAAGTCACAAACCTTCAAATGAGAAAAAGAGATCGGGAAATGTTAGAAGACACCACCATCACTCCCAAAAGCATTCCAAGAAAAGAGCAGGTAGCAGCACAAGTCCATCCCCTGTCAGACATCATAAGAGGTCTGGTGTGGATGAGCTATGAGGAGAAATGAACAAAATTAAACCTCCTACATTTGATGGTGAGCACAAGAAGGATGAAGATGACGAAACATGGTTTCTAGGCATGAGGAAGTATTTTCAATTGCATAATTATTCTTCTTATGTCGAAGGTAGAATCGTTATCTATCAACTCAAAGGAAAGGCCTCCATGTGGTGGGATCAACTTGTGCAGGTACAACACATTGTATAGAAAAGTGTTACTTGGAGAGAATTCAAGAAGTATTTTGAGAAGAAGTACTTGACCAAGAGATACTATGACAAGAAAATGAAAGAGTTCTTTGAACTCAAGCTTGGAAGTACGACCATAGATGAATATGAGAGAAATTTTTTGGAACTGTTGAAGTATGTATCTTTCATTAAGGATGAGACAGTCAAGATTCAAAGGTATTTAAGTGGATTTCCATCGTTCATCAGTGACAAAATACAGTATGATGATCCCAAAACATTAGAAGAGACCATAAGGAGAGCTAAATGATTATATGACAAACTTTCCAAAAGGCTTGGGAAGACAATAATAAATTCAAGATGGATTAAAGGAAGAAGGGAGCTAAGCCACCATTCTTCAGAAATAATCCACAATGGCAGCAAACGCATAAGGAAACCAGAGTGATTGACACAAGGAGTCAAGGGCCAAGACAATCACCTATGCAATGTTGGGGTTGTAAAGGGGACCATAGGTTCAGAGATTGTCCTCACAAAGGCGAAAAAAGTAGGGTTGTTCACAATGTACAACGAGCTGAGACAGTAGAGGACATGGGAAGAAATGTGCCAAGGTTTTATGCAACCCTGGACAACAAGAAAGAAGAGTATCAGTCCCACATGATTGAAGTGGAAGGTATGATCAACAACCAAACCCTTGTTATTTTAATTGATTCGGGAGCTATCCATAGTTATATAGACCCTAAGATGGTGGAAAGTTTGCAATTGCCAAGAAGCAAGCATGGGAAATCCTAGTTGGTGCAACTGGATACAGGAGCCAGAAGAAAAGTTAATGAGATGGTTAAGTCATGCCTCATAGACATGAATGGACTAAATACTAGGGAAGATTTGAACATCTTACCCTTAGGTTCCTATGAATGTTTAATTGGGATGGATTGGTTGGACCCACATCATGCTCTATTGGGTTTTCATAACAAAGCATTCACTTGCTTGGATGAAGAAGGGAACCAAAGGAAAGTGCAGGGAATTCCTAGGGAAGTAATCGTTAGAGAAATTTCATCATTGCAGCTAAAGAAATGTTATAGAAGAGGATGTCAAATATTTGTAGCTCATATGGAGGAGACACCTAAAGACAAGGTGCCAAATTTGGAGGATTATGCAGTCCTGAAAGAGTTTGAAGATGTATTCAAAGAAGTACCAGGACTACCCCCAAGGAGAGACATTGATTTCTCTATAGATTTGATGCATGGAGCAACGCCAATATCAAAGACTCCTTATAGAATGAGTACACCAGAATTGAAGGAGTTGCAAATGCAGCTTGAAGAAATTCTGAAGAAGGGGTATATATGCCCAAGTGTACCTGGTTAGCTTGGAGCGGGATTGAAGAAGTGGGTTGTCAAGCCCATGAGCAGTTCTCTGAGTGAGAGAATTGTTGGGGATTGATTTTCGTAGGTGCTAAACTGCAGCTACAATGCTCTGAGACTTCCGGACCGGCTTGTTGCTGAAGCCCTGGAAGGGAAGTGGGGCAGCCGAGGGACTGCTGATCAGATAAGGGGCACACTTCCTTGGGTGGGATAGGCATGTGGGGAATGAGAGGTTGTAGGATGTTAGTTGAGTGAGCACCTGAGATGAAGGATTTCCTATTGTCCATGTGCCTTAGCCTAGATAGGAATCCCTTTACCCTGGGTGGAGTTCAGTCCCAGCTCAGGGGTGATTCACTATTGAGAGTGATGAACAGTGTAGTCTATGGCTGGGAGGTTCGTGGACGGTCTGTATGCAGTTGGTGACAGTCTTTCTAAGATAAGTACCAATTATATGATATATGGATATGATGTTTTGTTATTTACATGCCTATGTTACGATTTTATCATATATGTGACTATGATTGCTTGTGTGCTTATGGGTAATTTCCTGTAAATGATGCATATCGGTAATCACTGTTATTTTAATATAAAAGTCGTATGTTACAGAAAGTAATTGTTTGTTTATGTTTAGATGTAAAGCTTCTGCGAGCATGTTGTATGTATATGTTTTAGTTGCATGCAGTCCAAAGAGTAAATTTAGGTGGAATTTCTTAGTTGACTACTGGGTATGCTACTGTATGTTCCACAGTATGGGAACAAAAGTGTTCCCTAGAGTAGCATGGCCCGGCTTGATGGCTAGGAATGTTACCGACTGGCGTCAAAGCATGAGTGGTTGCTCTGGAGTGGCGTACCTCGACCTCAGGTTGGTTGGGGGGATTGTTACATAAATACTGAGCCTCCCTGAGGGAAAGCCAGCTCAGCCAGCCAAACCGCTTCATAAATTAAGTGTAGACTGTCACTGATGCAAAAAGAGTTCCAAATTCTGCCCCGTAAGGGTGGGCGCTAGAACTGTGGAAAGTGTAGATAGCCTAATTATAATAACCATGGAGAAATGCATGAAAGGTCAGCATCCACATGACAAAAAAACAGACAAAAACAACAGAGATCACCGGTATGGGTTGTAGTGCGGTGACACGGCCATGCAAAAGGCATGAAATGTCATGTCCCTGGGAGGAGGCGTCTCCTCTTGGACTGGTGTGCGGTCTAGTTGCATAGCATTCTCCGTCTCTAAAGGTAGGTGCTCTTCCTTTTGGGCATCCTCTGGGCGTGATGGAAGCCTCTAGTCCTCGCAGTCTGCGTCTGCGTGGACCAAATTTTCCAGTGGCAACACTAGTGTCGAGGTTCCTGCTGCTTGGGTTGTTGTTGATTGGGCTGCCTCTAGTGCGAGGAGATGAGCACCTTGTAACACGGAGAGCAACTGTAGGACTCGAGAGGCTTTGCCTTCTAGGCTCTGTAGGTGGAACCAGAGGTTGTCCATGTCCTGATGCAGGTCGAATACCAGGCTCTGCACCAATGCAAGGCCTGTTTTCCACTCGCATTCTGGGTCAGCGTTGGAACCCACTTGAGATTAGGGTTTTCGTCGTGAATTTTGAATGGCTTCCAGACCATCCATTTGAAATTGGGTGTCGTGAAGCTGGTCCTGAAGTGACTGGGTGGCCGAAGAGTTGGGAGGGGCCAAAGGGCCTGGGTGTGAAACAAATGTCAAATTTGCTAAAGGTCCTGGGTTGTTGTTTAGTGAGGCCCCTGAGTAGTCCAACTCCTCCATTATGTTGGCAAGGGACGCAGGAAGGGGTGAGAGAGATGCAGTAAATTGAGTCATTTTTTCCAGGGAGAAGGATGAGGTGGTCGAAGAGGAGGAGGATAATAGGGAGGGAGTAGGTGGGGGACGCAGGACCAGGCGGGGTCGATTTGGCTGGCAGGTTGGTTGGCCTTTGGACTTCTTTCGTAGCCCAGGCATCTCCAATACAGTGGGAGAGCGAAAATGCAGCAGGAACAGAGTAGGGCAGGACAAATGTAGAGCAGGGAAAGGTTGGGCAAGAAGTCGAGCTCTGAGAAGAAAAAGAAGGAAAGAATGAGCCATTTCAACCTGCTGGAGCAATTGAAATAGGTCGGGCAATTGGTGAGGTTCCATAAATGGTCGCACACATAGAGTAAAGGTGCAGTGAGGGTGTTGGTCCATCGAAAGAATGCGAAGGCAGATCAGGGTGCACTAAGAGTAATGGCGCCATGCCTTGAGCGAGCTGAACTTGAAATGATTAGGCAGTTGGGAGTGAGTGGCATGCGGTCGTCACATCATCGACGCCATGGAGTATCACTCCTGGCTGCTCTGCTCGACGTGTGTGCTCTACTAGCACCCCTTCCGTGGGAAAGGGAATAAATGCGAAGGAGTACAGACATGTGGGCAAGAAGCTGAAGTACATGGGTACGTGGGCAAAAAACCAGGGAAAATAGTGGTAATGTGGGTTACATAGGTTTCTTGACAAAAAATAGCAAAAATATTAGCATTCCTGCACACAATAGAAATTGAAATTTATGAAATGAAACGTTCCTGAATAGCATAATTTATACATACAAAATATGTAATTTTGCAAGGTTGAGTCCTGATTCAATAGTTAGCGAGATTTTGGATGGAGGCTTCTTGGGATGTTTATGTTCTTTCGTGCCCTAAAAAAAGTAGGGATAGTTCCGTGATTTACAAATTGACAATCAAAGTTGCGGACTATTAGAATCTTAAGGGCATGGTGTCCAAAAAATTTAGCATTTCCGAAGTACTATTCTTTATATATGCTTTGCATATGGTTGTGGAAAAAATACATAGAAATAGTAGTAACGTGTTGGTGCGCTGAAATTCAGGCTTTGTTGTTCTGTGGCCTACAAATTGCACCTAGAGTTCTGCGACATATAATTTGACAATTGGAGTTGTGGACTATTTGATATTTAAGGGCGTACGCATGTTACAAAGAACAGTTGCTAGATACCAAATATCTAATTTGATTACGTATATATATAGACCATTGTGGTTGTTGGGCTAAGAGGATGAAAATTGTGCTCCCATAGGTTTGTAGACAAAAGCATAAAAAGACTACCAATACCGAATTAGTTTTCTTTAAAACAAAGGCACAGGAGCTTCATTCTGGGTTGTCGGGGTGGTGGGCTGAAAATTGGGCTACTGTTGTTTCGTCGCCTACAAATAGCACTGAGATTTCTGCGAAATACAAATTGAGAAGTGGTTTTGCAGACTATTTGAATTTTTGGATTGCGGGTTCTCGGGCTGTCAAGCTGAAAATTGGTTTTCTATTGTTCCATGTCCTATAAATAGCATTGAGATTTCCGCGATATACAAATTGACAAGCGGTCTTGCGGACTATTTGAAATTTTGGATCGCAGGTTCTCGGGCTAGGGGGCTGAAAATTGACCTTCTGTTGTTTTTTGGCCTACAAAAATTAAATATGTAATTTGATGAAGTAGATATATAGAGCATGCATGGAAGCTTCATTCTGGGTTGTCAGGATTGCGGGCTAAAAATTGGGATTCTGTTGTTCCGTGGCCTATAAATACCACCGAGAGTTTTGCGATATACAAATTGACATGCTACTTTGAGGACTAGAATTTTTGAATGGCGGGTTCTCGATCTGGCGGGCTGAAAATTGGGCTTATGTTGTTCCGTGGCCTACAAATAGTCTGCAGAGTTCCACGATATACAAATTGACAAACGGACTTGTGAACTATTTGAAATTGAAGGCGCTCGTGTCGAACAAGTTTAGCATTCCCGAATTAGTTTTCCTTTTTACATATGTTGCTGGAGTAAAAAAAAAAATAGTACTGACGTTTGTTACATAGGGTGGTGGAGAAAAGTATGAAACAAATATGATTCCCGAATTAGTTTTCTTTAAAAAAGTGGCTTCTCAACTTAGGCATTTTTTGGATCACGGGTTCTTAGGCTGAGGCCCTAAAAAACGTGCTTATGTTCTTCTGTGTCCTACAAATAATACCAACAGTTCTGCGATATATAAATTGAGAATCGGACTTGCGGAGTATTTGAATTTTAAGGAGCTCGTGTCCCAAAAATTCAGCATTCGCGAATTAATTTTCTTTACATAGGTTTTACATATGCTGGTGGAAAAGAGGGAAAAAAGTATAGTACCAGTGTCTATTGCATAGGATGGTGGGCAGAAGGACGAAATAAATAGCATTTATGAATTAGTTTTCTTTAAAACGGGGGCTCCTCGACATAAGAAATTGAAATTTATGAAATTATAGGTTCCTTCAAACCATAAACTATACATAAAAAATACGTATTTTTTTAAAGTAGACATTTACTTTATAGATACGAAATATGTACTTTCATAAAGTATGGGAATGAGATTTTATAGAACAACGACGGAGCCCTCATTCCATGTCCTACAAAGAGCAGGCAGAGATACGCAGTGTACAAATTGAGAAGTGGGCTTGCAGATCACTATTTTAATTTTAAGGGCCTTTGTGACAAACATTGTGCAAGACATGTTGCAAAGATGCAAGAAATTACAGTCTCTTTATGTTTGAGTAGAAACAAAGTAGTGAACATAATTTTACGACATTTATATAAAATAATAATAAAACATGTTACATATTACTGAAATTTAAAGAAACATATATATGTATATATATATATATATATAAGTGAAATCTGATATCCCATTCTGAAAATGAAAAATCTAGGAACACATAAAAACAGGAGGAAAACTAGCCTTCCCGAATTAGAGCATAGACGGAACCCTCATTCCATACTTAGCCAGTTTTTGGATTGCGGGTTCTTGGGTTGGGGACCTGAAAGTGGGTTTTTGTTGTTTCATGACCTTCAAATAGCACTGAGATTTTCATGATGTACAAATTGATAACGGGACCTGCGAACTATTTGAATTTCAAGGGGCTCGTGTCCCAAAAATTTAACATTCAGGAATTGTTTTTCTTTACATAGGTTTTACACACGGTGGTGGACAAATGTACAAAAAATATATTGCCAATGTCTGTTACACATGGTGGTGGACAGGAGGACCAAATAAATATCATTCCCGAATTAGTTTTCTTTAAAACAGGGGCTCATGGATACAAGAAATTGGAATGTATCAAACTATAGGTTCCTGGAGAGCATAAATTGTACATAGCAAAAACATAATTTTAGATATTTACTTTTATACATACAAAATATGTACTTTTATAGAGGATGTAAGGATCCCTCATTCTATATAGTGTGACGGAGCCCAAATTACATACATAAGGAATATTTGGAGCATGGGTTGTTGAGCTGGCGGGCTGAAAATTGGAAAAAAATAAAACGTGTTACATATTCCTGGAAATTTAAAGAAACATATATATGTGTGAAATATGATATGTCGAATTTGAGAGAGTGATTTATGTCATACTTTATTTTGAAAAAGAAAAAAAGAGAATAGAAATAAAATAAACAGAATGACTTCACATTCAGCATAGCTGAAGATAAAAGATCCAGGAAGACATAAATAGATAAGAAGACAAAATAATAGTTTTATTTGGAATATATGGAAAAAATAATAGTTTGTTACATATCCCTGGAAATTTAAATGTGTTTGTCATATAGACTAGGATTGGGGCTCTCGCGGACCATAACAGAAATATGTACAAGAAATAGGAGTGTGGAAAGAAGTTGGACAAGCTAGAATGTAATACTTTAAAAGTAGAAATGGGAAGATCAGTTTTTGCCTATAGATTTCTACTCATAAAAGGAATAACTGGATTAATAAAGAAATTACTATCACTATACACTTACAGGGATGGTATGTATAAGTAATTTTTGTGTTTGGTTGGTCATGCCTTTCCCTACTGGCTTTTGTGGGAAGCCTGCTTCAATAACTGGATTGATACACAGAGGATTTATGCATTTGCCTGTTGGATTTCGTGGCTAATCCACTTCAAGTTATCTTCAATATAGCTTCTTAAGGGGGCGACGTTGATGTCATTGTAGATTCAAATGTTGAAAACTTCATTTTCTAATTCTCTTAGATTAATTGAAAGTTTACACGGACCTTCATGAATGTCTCCATTCTGTAGTGAATATCCGACTAGCCAATTGTCCACCTCTTCTTCATGATATTCAACAATTCTGTAAAAATTTTCTAAAGACAAGGCCTTCAAATTATCAACTTGTTGATCAAAAGCTTGCTTGGTTAACGTAAGCGAGTTGAGGATTAATATGGGGTCCTGGAAGCCGTTTGTCTTTCCTGCTAAGTCTATTTTGGTGAGCTTTGTGAATAATGTTTCTTTCTTTGATATTGCGTGCTCACACGATTGCACGATTAGGTACAGGTTCTTCACTTTCTGTTTCCAGCATGCTTCTAATTGAGTGAGCCTTTTTTTGGACGAGAGATCACGTTGTCTTCTTCTCATCTCTGGCATGTTGTTGACATGAAAGGTGAAAGGGATGACTGAGTGCACATAGAAATTTTTTCCATTCTTTAAATCCATCTACAGAAGTAGGAGCAAGTTATGTGCCCTACTCCCCAGTGAATCCATATTTTGTGATGATTCCCAAGCCTTGGAAATCAGTTCTATTCTTTTGTTGATATTTTTCTCCACATATCCTCTATAGGATGCGAGGAAGCTGGAGGACCCTTTTATATTTTTTGCAGGGGTGCACGTAGTCGCAGGCATGGCTATTTCCAAGGAACTGCCAAGCAATGGCATAGGAAACAAAGATTTCTCTAATTCCTTAATCCGGTTCTTTAGTCTAGCATTTTTGGCTTCAATGACTCCAACGGAATCATGAAGAGCATCTCTAGTTTCCCTGTGAAGTTCATGGATTTTGGATGTGTGCATATTGGCAAGGTCATGTTTTGAACGATGTTTTCTTTTCTTATTTTTTACATCTCTTTTTTCAATGATTAATTTTTTTTAATCGGTTTCAAAAACAACGCTCTGGAATATGAAGGATTCATCTTCATAAAAAAATTCAGTACAAACCATGTCCATTGAGCAAGCATGTTGAATTGCATGTGCGGGTTGATCAAGGTTGCAGAATATGCTTTCCAGATCAGCGTCAAGATCCATGTTTTGACGGTAAATTTGGCCCTGCTCCGCCTCCCCTACAATTCTTTTTTCGTTCTTCTACACGGGAAGCTCTTGAGGAAGATGTTCACTCTATCTCTACAAAACTGTTGTGGAGCTGCTAGAAGTAGTTTATCAAAAGGTTGGCTGGCTCCAGACGCTGCTTGAAATGAAGAAATGGAGGGGACAATATAACCCCCCGCAAACATTGATTCAATGCGTGTGAATGGAAAATCTCCTCATTAATGACAATATCTATGCATGTTGTATGGTGAGCTGTTAGAAGTAAAGCGTTGTTATTGAAAACTTAGAAGTGTAAAGGTGAGGGTTACGACGAAGAACATTTAAGGATAGGAGGTTTCGTGAACGAACCAAGCTAGCGGTGTGCAAATGACATTACATGGTATTTGAAATTAAGACTGGGAAGAGATTGGAGGTTTTGTGAAGAAAGCAAGTTGGCGGCATGTGAATGACATTCCATGGAATTTGAAATTAAAACTGGGAAGGGAGAAGAAAATGCTTCACAAAAATTGCATTAATGGAAAAACTTCTTGAGCCTTGCACACATCAATGATAGCTTAGATGGTAGCTACATGATGACTTGTTAGCATTAAAGATTTAGAAATAAGACATATATACACACACATATATATATATAAGCAATATTTTTTATCATGCACATGTGCGAAGGTAATGGCCACGGGGAATAGCAATCAAGGAAGGAATGGCCAAGTTTGAAAGTGCATGGTTCGGGATTGCGGGTTCTTGGGCGGGCAAGTTCAAAACAAGGCTTCTATTGTTCGGTGTTCTACAAGTAGCACACAAAGTTATGCGATATACAAATTGAGAAGCGGACTTGTGGGCTGGCCGAGATTTGATAGACCATCTACAGTTTCTGGATCGTGGGCTCTCGGGCTGGCGGGGTCAAAAACGGTGCTCTATTGTTCGGTGCCTTGCAAATATCCTATGATAATAAATTGAGAATCAAATTTGTGAGGTGACCGGCTCAACATTCTACTCCAGGGATGGTGGGCTCCCACAAACGAGAAATACATATTTGTGAGTTGTACATTGGGCCGATTTCTGCCATATAGAAATTGGGTTCTCTAGTTGGCGGGTTCAAAATTGCCTAAGCAAAGCAAAGGGATCCGTCTGACTCCCACTACACATTTAATAATTCATGTGCAACACCAAGTCTGTGATTACCATATTAGTGTGTGTAGAAACGAGACAAAAGTAAATATGTGCCTTTATAAAGTATGGACATGATATTTTATAGATCGTGTACCGATATCGCATTCCATACTTGCGGGTTCTCGAATGGGAGGGGTCAAAAAACAGGCCTCTATTGTTCTATGTTTTACAAATAGCACATACAGTTCCGCAATATACAAATTGACAAGCGGACTTGCCGAGTGGCTGAGAATTTATAGAGCATGTACAGTTTGTGCATCGCGCGTTGTCGGGTTGGTGGGGTTAGAAATGGGCCTCTATTGTTCGGTGATCTACAAATTTCTTATGATGCACAGATCCCTTATTCCATACTTAGCCACTTATTTGGATCACGCACTTGCGAGCTGCACACTGTGCCTCTAATGTTCTGTGTCCTGCAAATAGCAATTATAATTGGTCGATATACATATTGACAAATGGACTTGCAGGCTGGTTGTCTCAACATTACAGTGCTATTGGATGGAGGATGTGCAGAGTAGCGTCTTCTTGGCGTAAGAAAAATAAAATAAAAACATACCTGCAAACAAGTTTGACAAATTCAGAGAAAGTAAAGGAAAAATTGTTTACTATGGAACACGGGCAGAAAAAGAATGCACATTTGCATTGATTCGTGTACATCTCTGGGTAGGAGTTTTTTGTGCCTTCTAGTTTTCATTTATGTTTCTATCAACAAAAGTACAAAACAAAAGGGATATGAACATAAGCTCAGATGTTAAGAAAAAGGCAACTACTATGTACATATACAAAAAAAAAAAATTGAATAAGATGAATAGATTCACAAATAGTTTTTTTGAGGATGTACCTTATTTTTTTATTTTTTTGCACAATGTATATTTTATAATTAGAGTAGAAGACCGTTTGTATGCTCACCAGAATGCTATGTGTAGAAATCAGGGATACAGATATGCTTTGAAACATAGAAATATGAGTTTGCAATAAGTTTGATGTATATGTCATAATTCAAGTGCAATACCAATTGTATCATGATCAGACCAATATGTGTCTAAGACAAACATATTGTATTGAGAAATGGGCACATCAGACTAGACATGGTCAATAAGTGCATTTTGCAGATGGGTTGTGTTATTCAAAAGAAAACACAGATTGTATTTGCACATGTATTTTTGCAATTCTTTTATTCTGCCAGTATTTTGTAGCATGTCAATGTTGAAGTCTCCTACAAGTACAATGGATCCGTTCAGATGGAAATGGTCTAATGCATTGGAAATAACATTTACTATGTTGGAGAATGTTGCATGGGGAGCAACGTATAGATTTAGTATTGCAACTTATGTTCCATGGGAAAAAAAATTGGCAGGCACCAGTTCAACATTCTTTTCTTCGATATGTATGTGCTCCAATTTTATCCTCACACCATGTGTAATGTAACTTGATATGCAATTGTGATTTGGGAATTGTTTGTTTTGCATGCATAATTCCATGTGTGTTCCCTACAAGCACAGAATATCAAATTACATTAAATCATAGTCATTCAGTATATCATCCATGTGTGCATTTAAGTTGTGTGTGTTAAGCGAGAGAATTGATATAGGTGAATTTGTTTGTATGGATTGGTAATAATAATGCAGTTTCCATTTTGTGGTGGTCTTGAGTCATTCCATCTCAATATCAACTTTTTTTTTCACTTTGAAATTATCTTTTGTCAGAGGAATTAGTAAATACAAGGAGTCTATGCTTCTGACACAGGATAGTGTTGTGTATACAAGTCCATGTATCTGAATTCTAGCAGGCTGAAATGCAACATTATCAAGTGTTAGTCCTTGTGATCTGTGGACTTTACGTGCACATGCAAGTTTAATCAGAAACTATTTGTGAATCATCAGTCGACATGTCTTTTTTGATGTCGATACTAACTTTGATATTCGCAAAATAGGAGTCCAATCACTTGCAGTGTTTGAATTATATAGATAAGACAACTTTCTTGCTTGTCGCTTGCCTATATGAGGTTCATGGAACTTAATCCAAAGGACATCTACGTTTTTTGTCTTCATATAGCCTTTCAGTATTCCATTTGCACCATTCACCAAGCCATCCTATGAATCATAGTTACAGACATATATTTCAACTATCATTTCTAATTTCAGTGCAAGGTGCAAAGGTAAAGTGACTGAATGTTCATGACATCGGACATTTCCATGGTTGTCTTCTTTCAAGTCAATCAAATTGATGATGATATCATCGCCAGGCATGAGCGACAGCATGTGGCTATTATGCTTCACAAAATCCTTATTTATGTAGAACAAGTAAGGGAACGTTGGATCTATTGGTGCAGGTCATAAGAACCTCAAATTGATATAGGTCAAGTTATCATATGTTTGGTTTTTTATGTGCATTCTATTCAGAATTGCAATGAATGTTTCATATGTCTGGCACATTGTAGTATGCAACTCAAAGAATTTAATATTGTCTCTCTAGAAGCCATGGGTCACTGTTTCCATGTTAACGATAGGTTGTTCAAATATCAAAGAATCTTGGATGGGATGTGCCTGGTGAAGATCGCCACAGAAGATCATGTCAATGTTTCCAAAGTATTTGGTCTGCACATGTTTTATGCTTCTTAGACAGCTGTCAATGGAATACAAGAACCGACTATCAATAAAAGATGCTTCATCTATAAAGACAAGTTGGAGTTCCTCGTAAATCTTAGATATTGTATCCAACATTTCCTTGCTAAGTGGAATAAATTGTGACTTGTTAAAAGGCATTAAAAATGTAGACTGGATTGTTTTTCCACTAGCATTGTATGCAGCTTTTCCTGTGTATGCAACTATTAGGCCCTTTGGTTTCAACGGATCAGGAAATTGTTTGAATCATAGATTCGTATAAGCATTTGGAACAATGCTTTAGCTGTGAATGTCTTGTCTGTTCCTGCTCCGCCTGTAAGGAACACATGCACAGGATTGTTCATGTTCAACCGTTTTTTAAGGGCAATGTCCTTTACAATTGTTCTTTTTTCGCGATTCAACATACGTCTTATTTTGTGGTATTCATTATTTTCAATCAAGAAAGGATGTTTTGTAACTTGAAAACCAAGGTTGATATGTTTTTCACTTTCATCCGCTGGAGGACAAGGAAAATCCCCTTGTAAGTCATAGGACTTGGAAGGAGTTTTGGTTGCTTTTGGGTTTCTGAATGTCTCATCATGATTGCCAGGGTTTTCTAGGTCATTAAATGCAACTTCTATATCGCCCCATGTTGGATTAACATTGTAGGTAAATCTAGCTTCATTGATATGCACTATAGTCTCAAAGGCAACATACGCAACCTCCCATGTACAGAAGTTATGTATTAATGTCTCTCCGTTTTCATGGAACAGAACGTACAACATCAGATTTTCTCTACAATAGTTTTCATAGTCACAAAGTTTATTGTTTTTGACAAACCGTATAACAGAGGGTTTTTTTCTTTTTGATATGGGTGTACCATTTTTTTTGTAATGCGATACGAATTTTGCTATGCAGATATGCCTAATAGGAGATGGATGTTGGATGTAATAATCAATAATAGAGCGACATATGACATCCTTTGAATTGTCAGGTTCTTGTTGCAGGAAAACTGATGGTTTAAGCATAAATGTGCGTTTTTAAAGTGGAGATGTGTTTATGAAGACACATTTTCTTGAACTACAAGTGAGGGACAAAGAAAGGGAAATGTGAACTGCTTGCTGAGCAGACATTTGTTGAAGATTAAGCAATGTATTGCCAAGGGTGTGTATCATTTGTATGGCATCAATATGACTTCTTTCATGTTCTTTGCATATTTTTCTGAATGCAGATGTCATAGATTTGTCAATATTCGTCATATACGAGGTGTAGTAGGATGTTGCAGCATATGAATTCAACACGTACTGTGCATCTGTATTTTCTTTCCACATAACTGGCATGTCCTTGGAGAAACTGTTGTTCCAAATATGGGAGGGTTTTCGTTTAAGGAAAAGAGTTGGTTTCCTAAGCATTATTTGTATGTCTTGGATGTACTCATCTTCTGATAGATTTACCTGTATCAAGAAGGCATCAAAGCTCATCATTTTGTGAAATCCTCCTTGTTCTAGAAATGCGAACAAGGATTTAGATTTCTCAACAAAAACACTGTCCTCTAAACTAACTGGCTCTATGATTCTTGTAGCTCTCATTGGAGGAATGAGAAAGTTGTATCTGCAATGCGAGCTTTTTCGTTTTCTACAACTTCTTGTATGGTAATGTCTATGGAATTTCGCAAGGTCTGGTTCCAAATGATCTGTATTGCATGTTATGTATTTATCCACAAATTGTTCGATCTCTGAATTGTTATCAGCTCCATAGACCGGTGCACCCTCTATCCACAACAGTGCATGGTCATGCTCATTTCCCCTATTCTGGAATTCAGTCACAAAAAAGTAGTCCGATATTTTTTCGAAAAATGTTTCATCATGGCATATCAATTGTCTCAAAGCATTTATTCTATGTCTATAGTATCGAGTACATGTCACCAGGTATTTTCTTATGAGGTAGTCAATGTCGTTATTTTCTAGTGTATAGGTTTTTTTTTTTACGTTTCCTGTTACTATGTAGGTCAGAAACAACAGCCACCAATGGATCCCAACAATGCTTTTCACTTGTAAATGTGATGAAAAATGTTGGCGGCCCCAATTGTCGGATCATTGCAAAAAAAAAATTTGTTTTGTTGCAAATAGTCAGGAGAGGTGCGGATGTTCTTGAAATCTATGTATCCAATATCATATTTCATAATTTTTTCTAGGTTTACTTTGTACTTCACATCCTTGGCCAACAACTTTCTTCCTTGTAACTGGCCTTTTCTTATTCGGACCCACATGCAGGACAGAACTTGCTCTATTATTATGTGCATTGTTTTGAAAAACAAATTTCTTATGTGACAGGAGAAGTAACCGCTTAAATGTAGTAGCTCCCATCGGACTATTTTATGATAACTGAATCATTCTATAATATTAGTGCCATGTGGATCTCCGTAGAACAGTGTTGGAAAGTTTATTTCCTCAGCAAATTTGTCCTTGAATATTCCAAGTGGACTCTGCCCCTCGCCAGGGGTGATTTCAAAAATTTTGTCTTGCAAGTCACAAATGCACTGTGAATCAGTGAATCCATGGACCAATGTTTTAGCAGGTGTTTCATTCTCCGATTCATCACTTGTATCAGAATCACTAGGATTTTCGAGAGTCTCTGCAGAGTTGTCATGTTATTCTGCGAGAACATTGTTCCAGTTGACATTTATACAAATGTTCTTTGCTTTGTACAGGGCCTTGAAACATAATTCCTTTAATGCTTTCATAGCAGCATGCACACACACTTTTTCTGTCTAATACGCATTTTTGTATTGCAAGCATCTTTTTAAAGCCACAGTGATTGTAATTGTATTGTTAATGAACTGTGGCAATTCTTTTTGCACAACATCTAGTTGAACAGGCACATTAATAATTGATCATGTTAATCCCATCTGTGGTTGCTTATAGCCCCAAGGTCTGATTTGAGCAAATGAAATTCGAAAAGAGACAAGTCTCTCCTCAAGTTTCGTAAGTGCACTTACATCTGCTAGTGGTGTATTACATCTTATTCGGTTAGGGGTTGCAAATTGTGGCAGTTTTCCATTTTCAAGCGATCATTTTCATGGAAGACAAACTTTCTCACTGGAAAATGGTTTATCATGGGTTGTTAGCCAGAGGTATTCTTCTTTCAAATTAGGCGTGAAAGACTTACTGTTTTTTGAAAAATTCAATTGTTCACAAATTGCACATGCAATGGAAGGAGTGTCTTTCATTTGTTTCATGTAGGTCTATGTTGCATTTTTTTTTCTCAGGAAAGTATGGGTAGAAATTGTTTCCTATTTTTCATGTACACCATGAACTGCCACAGTTGCATGACCATTATGGGATATTGCATCACACATGTTTATGTTCTATTCTACACAAACAAATTTCTTTACATTGTCATATGTGAGTTTCTCTCTAAAAGGAAGTGTAGCAATGTATTTTTTTCTCTCACGCATGACCTTTTTCAAGTTGTGGTAACTTACTCTACGTTTCTTGCCCAAGGCCGGGATGACCTAGTGGCAATTGGGATGAATTTCACTCTCACCCAGTTTCTCATAAACTATTTTACATTTTTTGTTCAAGGCCTCTATTTTCTTATCAGAAGTTGGATGAATTTAACGAATAGTTTTTTTCAAATTGTGATAACTTACTCTACATTTTTTTTTAAGCCCTCTATGGCCTCACCACAAATGAAATGAATTCTATGCATGTTTTTTTTGTTCAAGCCCTGTCTGCCCATATCGCAACCAGGAGGACTCTCATTTTCACTGAAAAGCATTCCACGCGTATGAAGATTCGATGTCGTTTGGGTGGCATGCACACTCAACCCTGAACTATCGATATCTCCAAGAAAAGGTTCATAATGGATATGTGTTGTATCTATTTTCAACGACAGGATGTGAATTGTTTGATCGTAATTTGAATCGGTAACCCAGGAATGGACAGTGCCAACTGGCGAGGCCGACCAAACCTGTATCTTCACCCTGAATACCATAGACATCCATTGCAAACAGAATCTGCAACCCTCCATATTCCCTTCTTCATATGGAAGCGCCATGTTCACAAGTTATCCCTGTCAACTTCCAACTGCCAGCATATTTTCCATGAGATATGGGCAAAGGTGTTAATGGAATAACCTAAAATCATGTTCGCTTTCACCTATAATCGCATTGCAAAAGGATTGTACAGTGTAAAGATGCAGCGACTGAACATCGAACTCGGCTACTACCAAACAAAAAATTGCATTAAACAAACTATCTCCACAGCTAGACACAACATTTGTTGCCATTTGTAAACTATAGCAATCTATGCCATCCAAAATTTGTTTCCATTGTGATTGAAGGTCTTTGCAAATAACGGACAAGTAGATATGAGGACCTTCTATATTGCATATGGACATTTTTTTGTACAGCAGTGGTTCATAATGGCCACTGAGGGCATCAACATCATGGAACAAGATGCAATATGGATTGTTAGATGCAATTTTGTTGAATAGTAGATATCTTGATTTTCTTGTCAATGACCATATGCCAACTGATATATCCATCTAGTTAGAAAGCCACCGAATACAAAATGTATCTCCCCAAAGTCCCCTATGATGTGCAGGTAGAACTGGAGATGCAGACAACCGCATCTTTGAAAAATACGTAGCCACATCATGTAGTCCATGAAACTGATGAAGAAAATCATATTCCAGTTCATATTCATAGGACTGCAAGGCCTCAGCATCGCCATTTTTAAAATGGGCCAAGAAATAATCTATCAATCCATTGCGCATCTCGGTCGACGAATACCGGAAATGCAATAGCACCTGGAATGTATCGAAAAGGCAATCCCCAACAGTATACGAGAATGCATCCAATCTAAAAAGGCCATTCCTATGAAAAACCACGTCAATGTTGTCATGTACAATGGACTGTGTATCTTTTTCATACAACTCAAAATATATTATCTCTTCCATCTTTTCAACTTTCATTTTCAAGTTGTTTGCTAGATACTTTCAGTTTCTATCAAAACAGAGAAAAGCACAGGCAAAAAATAAAAAATTGGCAAAAGAAAAAAGAAAAGAAAAATAGCGCACCAATCCCCGTATGTATCTTTAAACCTTCTTCTTCTCAACTTGAATCCCCCCTAGTTTCCATAGCATATGAGAAGAAAATAGATTGACACTGGAAACTAAACCAAACAAAAGAAAGACCACAAAAAAATAAAACCATAACTTAACTCAGCAGAAAAAAAAAAACAGGCAGACACAGTTTTCCGGCCCATAGAGTAGAAGCATGCACTGCATCTACACCCCACCCGATGGTTCCCTCTTCTGATAGCTCCCAACTAATTTTCGTAAAGCCCTCTGCATTGCAATTTTTGGAAAAACTATGGGCACGACATCCGCCATATGAAGATGCATTGTTTCCAGGAACAGAAACTACGAGCACAGACAAAAATGGTCTGGAACAAAATATTGAAAATCAGCAAGAACAGGGAAAATTACCCATCAACAAAGGATGAGAAGACCTTAGCGCCAAAAAAAATGCAAACCGCAACAACAGGTCCAACAACTTGCAAAGTTGAAGAACAACAAACCAGTGAACAACCACGAAGAGCTCGAATTGCAAGTGCAGGACCTCAACTTTGCAAAGTTGAATCAAACAAGAACCAGAATCATGGAACGAAACAACGAACAAGGATGGAGCACAAGAACATGGATTTCAGGCATGAACAAAACTATATTGCAAGGAATCTGTACAATAAACATTTAAGACTGGCAGAGCTCTTAGGTAAACAATTAAGACAGTATGGCCCATCGAAGGGTGTAGGCCTGTGCAAGCATTTAAGAAAAAATGCAACATGGAAGGACTGTTCTCTTGAAGCACGCAACAATAAAGAAAAAATAAGACATAGCAATATCGTGGAGAATGTATTCCACCCAGCAAAAATGCTAAGGGAAACATTCGAACTAATGCTAGCATTAATCCACGCTCTGTGAATGCATAACAAAATTTATGATTCAAAAAGACCATATACTACCAAATACTTTGGAAATGTAAACATATTTTACATTGGGAATAGTGAAGGCGGAAATAAGACCTCCAATCCATTGTCCATTCAGATCTTAACAAACATGATACTTTTTATTATATTAAAATCGATAGTTTCACTTCCCTTGTTCCACCAATAGACAATAGGGAAATATTTCTGGTCAACGCACAAGCTAATGCCAGGTCAACGATTTATTGATCGCTATAGTCCCTCTATGCCTACGGCAGGGACTAATAACATAATTAAAATTAATTAAATATATAGAATCTTTTAAAATTATACTATATAAAAAGTTTTCTATTATAAAATTGAAAGAAATTTAATAATTAATAAATATTGAATGTGATTTTCATAAATTTATTATTTTAATGTATTTTAGAATGATTCTCTCGTAATAATAATTTCTTTTCACTTTACTAATTAAAATTAATTAAACATACATAATCTTTTAAATTTATATATTATATAGTAACAAGAAGTTTTATATTATAAAATTGAAAGAAAATTCAATAATTAGTTAATATAATAATAAATATTAAATATGATTTTTATAAATTTATTATTTTACTATTTTTTAAATACAAGTAAAACGGTTCTCAATTATTGATTGGTTATTTTGACATTATATATTATTATAGTAACAAGTTTTATATTATGAAATTGAATATGCAGATGGGGTGTAACACCCATGTTCCCCCCAGCTTGTAATTAATCATCAATTATGATTACCATGCTATGACATGTAAACAATGTAAATGTGTTATTGTCTAGACTGCCAATAACTGACTATGGGGGGTGAATCATTGAAGTACTGGCCATGATATCACTAGAGGAAAAAGAGTGAGGAAACTACGGACAAGGTTCATTATGTCAAAATGACCCAAATGTCTCCTTGCTGGAATAATAAGCCTCATCCTAATCCCAAGGATAAATCAATTAATAAGAAAAGGATTGGTGGTTGAACAATCAACTACCCCAATGAATGGAAGCATGGAGGGTCTAGCTAGGGAGACATAAAACTGTCAGCTCGAAGTACCGCAAAGGGTAGTTTTTCCTGTAGGCCCAAACTGATCCAACTTTCCTTCTGATATAAGGAACAGGACAAGTCCAAAACCTTCCTGAGGAGGAGAAAGGCGTGCAAGAATACACGTGAAGGAAGACAAGAAGGAGATGCACTAGGAGGGGAATGCACGACCTGGAGATGCAGAAGGAAAGAGGAAGAGCGCGTGAGGCTCTCCAGCTGAGAAGAAGAACTGGAAGCTTGATAAGTTGTTCTAGTTACTGGAGAGAACAAGAGAAAGGATCTCTGAGAATTTGTAGAAAACATGACCTGAGCAGAAGATCACAAGCTTGATGTTGAGGGAGCATATGATAAACCTCACAGAGGTTGTGATAGAGAGAGATAGAGTCTCTGAGGAATTGTAAGAGTTGTTGTGAGAGAGAGAGTCTCTGAGAAACTACAAAAGTTCCCTAGTGATATCATGGCTTGGCATAAGGGTGGCCAGAGTGCTAAGAATGAATGCCTCTGAGCCTATGGTTGGGTGGAAAGGCGAACATGCACAGTCATTTTCTCGATGATCAACTGTAATATATAAGTATTTTGTTTACCCTGTGCACTTGGATTGAAATCCATGATCTGAATGTTCATAATTGTGATTAATTGTGCTTCACGTGAAATTAATGGTTATAATGCTTACTGCTCTTCTGTAAGCCATTTCATTTGAATTGGTGTAAGGTGAAAAGCTTGGCCTTTGGGATGGTTTGAAAATACCTCCCCCTATTTTAGAACTTAATTTCTATGAATTGGAGGGTGCTCTCTTCAAACTAGTTGTCCAAGAGACCACAGGCTCGTGCCCATGACCTTAATCCAAATCTTGTCTAAGAGTTAAAGAGTGTAGCCTCTGGTGCTTGAAAAAGCTCCATAGGACCAAGTCCATGGAACCCTTCCCTACACTAAAAAAGGAGCTAATCCATTCGGGACTCTGAGGTGAATGAACACTGCAAGGTCCAAATGCATCGAAGGTGACCTGTCGAACCAGTAACTTGATGGATGACCGGTGTCTGGCGGTCAGTTACCTGTAAACATGGAATTTGTCCCCTTGATAAACCCAAATCCTCTTCTCATTCGCGAAGTAACGTGATTCGTATATCTGAGGGTATTCGGGATCTCCCCTAATTGATGGATCGATGTCGTGGTCAGTCCAGCGTTGACCACTTCGGAAGAACAAAGGTGTTATAACACCAAAACCCTTGAATGTCGGAGTTGCAAAGTATTGTTGGTTGTCGATCTACGGATCCTTCAGGATCCCTCTCGGTCGTTTGATCATGGGGATGTGCATATCACGTCGAGAGCACGTGGGGATCCACGTGTTGAGCAATGGTGATGCCATGTTTGGAAGCTTTGTGGCAGAGAAAAGTTATGTCGATGACCTAAGGCATGTGCCACATATATTTCTAGCATGTTTCAGGTTGACAGGTGTCTCTATACCTAATATTGAGACCAAGGGATCCTTGAGCTAGAGTTTTAAGTCATTGATCTAGGGAGTCCATTGAGAACCCCTCCCAACAGTCTGATCCACTAGTGGAAGGATTCACGTGTAGCACTTCGGTGAAGTCCTAATCTAGGAGAAAAGGAGTATTAAGCAGGTAGAACCCCCGAATTCCGAACTCGCGAAGTGACACAGACCATAGATCTGGGGATAATTCAGGATATTCCTTGATCATTGGATCTACGTTGTAGTCATCCCAACGTTTACCACTCTGGATGAAAAGGAGTGTTAAGTGGAAGGAATCCCCGAACACCGAACTCGCAACATGACACAGACCGTAGATTCGGGGATGCTTCAGGATCTCCCATGACCATTAGATCTAGACCGTGGTCATCCCAACATTGACCACTCTGGGAGTGAACAGGAAGTTACACAACAGATTCCCCGAACGTTGAAGTTATGAAGCAATGAAGGTCGTAGATCTATGGATCTACATGGACACATATGGACCGTGATATCTAAGGGGCGTTGGAAGGTTGTCAGTCCAAAGTGACATGGCACGTTGACGTCACCCAGGGTGACATGGATCCACGTTTGATGTGCCACATGTCACTTTGATTCATGTTTTTCATAGACCCTATGTGCCCATTAGAACGTGACACATGTCACCCAATGATGGGGCCACATGTCATCACTACCTTGATGCATGTCATCCCCCTGGAACATACTCACTTTTCCTAATAGTGGGTGGAGTAATCAGGACCCATCTGTCCTTTCCTTTGCATTTAATGTGCCAACACATGTAAGGGTGGACCCTTTGGGAGTCTAGGAATCTGGGACTCTGGGGGTTTGGGGTGTAGTATCTTAGATAAGATGAAAGGGCCGAAGGCCAGAGCCATGTGGAAAGATTTTGGGGTCCTTCAAGAGTTCGAGATTTTGGGACTCTAGAGGATATGCACATAGAAAGAAAACAGGGTGTTCATCGTCGAAGCACCGAACGTCGAATTCTCGTAACCTTGTACATTAAACAAGGTCAAAGTCCCATTGGGGGATTTAATGGTGGATGGATTTCCACCATAGATGCAGGAGTGCTAGCGAGTTCTGGGACTTCAAGGAACCTTTGGATAGTACGAATGAGGTGAATCTGCATGGGTTCCATGTAGCCTTTGACCAATGATACTCGAAGAACTTCGAAAGGGCATAACTTCCAATCCAGAGCTCGAAATTGAGCATGGTAACGGTGGTTGGAAATCTCTTGATGAGTAGAAGGTGATGGAGATCTCGAGAAGAGGATTCAAGATGATGAAGGAAAGTGGAATTTTGATGCCCCATCCCTAAAAATGGTACTTAGGGGTCGAGTGTGTTACAAATTGGTATAAAAGCGGGCAACAACACATGTCCTGCTTTGGCTCACGAAAGAGTCAAGTGATTATTTTATTTCTTAGAAAAATTTAAGGGAGAGGGAACTCTTCCCTATCTAGCAGAGCATGATTCAAACACAGGCCTGGATGGGCTAGGGAACAATCATGAGACCAGTTCACCAATGTTAAGATGAGCCCATTGAGAGTATTACTGTCGTACAAAAATTATCTACATAAGTTCCTTGAGGAGAAGGATGCAAATTAAAAATCAGTGGGGATTTTACCCAATTAAATTGAATCATGCTAGATTGTGGTAGAAGAATCCCATCATTTATTTTGGAGAAATGATAGCCGGTCCTACAAAAGTGGGATTATGTCAAGGGGAATTAATAATAAAAACTTGGATGCATATGGAAAAATATTGAACATGAAAATTAGGTGTGTTGTAACCTATGGTAGGTTGTAAGGTATGGTCTACTAATGGACCTTTTGATGAGAATTACCCTATGTTAGAAGGAATTAAATGTTGATAATGTTGCAGCCTATTACCTTAATAAGATAGGACTGTAAGGATTAATGAGAGACAGAGGCAAGGTATGATTAAGGAGGTGTCAAAACACCTTTGGATGGCCAATGGATCATATTGACATTCATAGGTGGATGGTATCCATATGGATATGGCTTCGTATGCTCAGATAGCTATAAGAGGGAGTTTAGGAAAATATTCCCTTGTAGAGATTTGTTGACCAAGAATGAATTTAGGCATGAAGAAGATACTAGAAGTGGTTATCTTACTGCCTTGAGTGATACAATAACTACCTATCTGGATTATGAATCATGGAAGGTTTTACAGCAGAGAGGGGAAAAGTGACCCTTGTTGGTTATTCCCATGTAGAGAGGGCAACATCAGTATGAATTATGACAGTGATACTAGTCATATGATTGGCTATAATCCATCACTAAGGAACACGAATATTAAAACTAAAATATCAATGTGAATGAATGAGGTAAAAAGGTGCAAGTGATGCACCTACATATATACAAGTATGTGTATACATGCTTAAAAGAATAATATGACTGCAAACTCTCAATTGAGAGGGAAGCTCAGTGTTGAGTGTCTCTATGAGGCTTGGCATAAGGATGGCAACAAGATCCTTGGGAGGAGGATCTGGAAGTCTAATATGTCTATGTGTATGAATGACATGGAAAAGGTGCAAGCAATGAGCTTGCATGATGAATGTTTGGGCTATGTGTATATATATGCTTGAGTGCATGGATTTAATGCATTGTGAGGTTTCTTGATATAAAGACTGATGTTAAGACCAAATATATTTGAGTGATATTAAATGTGCAAGTGATGCACATGTATGATGTAAGAATATATGTATACTAAAGGCATGATATGACTGCATGGATGAGTGAAATGTAAGGCAAGAATTTCAGTTGCCAAGATTGAATGAATACCATGGATGCATGGATGAATCTATTTTGAAGAGTCGTGAAAGTTTCATTTTGAATGATATATTGAGGGTGTTGTCATTGAGAGTCACCCTTAGATTGCGGGAGGATAAGCCCAATACCCATCGTATTTTTTAGTGGATGTTGGTTTTATATGAGTGGGGGTCAATGGAAAAAACTCAAAATATGAATGATGTTCAACACAGAACTGGACAAGAAATACATAGGGAAGTGAGGGCCACATTAACTTCAGTCAGTGAATTGAGTTTAATGGTGATCAGAGGGAAGACTTAGTGAGAAAGGTGAACAAGACTAATATGGGCATCAAGCTTTCAAGTAGGTTAGAGAAGAAAAACTCATACTCAAGATCACTCTTGAGCTCAAGATTCAGACACTGAAATATGTCCAAACAACACAATCACAACAACACAATGATCAAACCTACATCACAATGTAGCTACAACAACTCGACTGGATCCTCCATGTCCGAGCCATTCAGTGTAAGAGGGAAAAATATAACAAGGGACCTGACTAAAACTGGTCATGATACCACTGTAATCAAACCTACATTACAACAACATAACAACCCTTGACTAGATCCTCCATGCCTGAGTGTTTTAACACAATTTTTAAAGAGAGATGAAAAGAAGTTGACTTCTATTAACATGAAAGTCTCAAATTTGATACATAACCAGAGAATAGTTCTAGCATCAAAACATTACAAGATAGGGATCTATGCTCAACCAGTTGATGACCTTAAGAGAATATCAAAACTAACTATTTATACTCAGAACAATTCGCCACTACCAAGAGTGTGACCTAGCCACTACAATCAAATTTTTGCATCGGCGATTTCTTCTGTCAGACTGAACATGCATCTCTCTATTGGACATGAGCTCATATCGACATGGGTTGGTAGGAAAATCTGCTCAAAGAGGTACCACGGGCTGACAGCTCCAGATCCCCCCACGCCTTCCATTAATGGGGTGAGATGAGGTTTCAACCACCAAACCTACCTTCCATTAACTGCTTTTCTTAGGAGATTGAATGAGATATAATGCTTAGGGGATGACCACGTGCTACTATCGAATAGGTTTCCATATAAACACGTGATTGCGGGGCCGCTCAAAGGTGGTTTAGGTTCAGACCGCTTTTGGGCCCGCAATCCACCATATTTCACCACGTAACACTTTTTCCATACCATGGTTTCCATTGCGGGACCGCTTAAGAAAATTATCACCCAAGTATGTTGCGTCCCCGCAATGGATTGTGGCTGTAGATCTAGTCTTGATCTGAGATCTAGGCACACCTTCTAGATTTAGTGCCACTTCCAAGCTTAATCACCCACCAACTTTAGGATCTTCCAAAAGTGTTCCTTGGGATGGGGTGCTACTTTTGGCATTGAACAATAACAACTCTCGAAGGATGATCTGACATGGAGGCCTGACGTCACCATACTGATATTTTGCAGACAAAGAGGTGACATGTGTCACTCAAAAACAGGATGAAAGCATGTCTAAAACGCTTGAAATGAGTGCCATGTGTTAGCACTAGATGGATGCCACGTGTTTGTGCTGACAGTTTCCATGAACTTGGTGCTCTAGGGCTCAGGCACTAGCTCCTTTTCCTTTGGCTACTCTATGTGCTTTTACCCGGAGTTGACGATCCACTGACATGTGGACTCCTGATTTTGATGGCTATGATCCCTTTGGGACTCTGGCCTCCAGGAAAATCAAATCTCAAACCTCATCGTCCTCTATGTGCTTTTACCCGGAGTTGACGATACACTAAGGTGTGGCCTCATGATTTTGATGGCTATGATCCCTTTGGGTTTCTGGGCTCTGGGAAAATCAACACTCAAACTTATTCTTCCCTCGAAGAAAAAAATTTGGATTTAAGGATATAACGACACGTGGCCTCCAGAGATCAAAGGTTGAGATCCCTTCATGGCTCCAAACTTCGGGAAAATCAAATCTCAAACCTCATTTTCCCTTAGTTCTTTTACCTGGAGCTGGCGATCTGTTGACGCATGGCCCTCGTAGATCGACGACTGAGATTTACTTAGGTCCTTTGGCCTTTGAGTTCTTGAATGTGAAACATGAAAATTCTCTTAGAGGAAAAATTATTAAGTGAATGATTTGCTACCGCATGTCCCCATCAATGGATGGTCCAGATTCACTTCGGGACTTTGGCAGCTTTGGCGCCTTTCGAAGCTTAGATTCCATGATTCTCTGAAGCACCGAACCTTGAAGCAAGGGATTTTCTTCCACGTTTCCTCAACTTTTGATGGCTCAGATTTTATTTTGGGAATGTGGCTCTTCAGGGCTTCCTGAGGCATTGCCGCCAAGATCAATGGCTATGATTGATTTTGAGATCAATGGTCCACAATTTATTAAGGAGTCTGGGCTTCGTCTCTTCGGGAGTTTTACGCACTTCTCACTTCGAATCTCCCGAAGCTCATTTCCTCAAACACTTTGGATTGGATGCCACCTATCCCCCTCAATATCGACGACTCATGCTCGCTCTGGAACTTGGGACTTCAGACCTTTTTCTCTAGAGCTATATTTCTTGCAATTTTGGACTTTTGAATTCCCATGAGCCGCTGATTTGAACTGTTCATGGAATCTTCACCGCTGAAATATTAAAACTGCCTGTTGCTTGCATTTCGAGCCCGAAATGGACTGTTATGAAAGATGTGCTTTGTGTCCATGGATGTGGCCTATGTAAATAAGGACTTGGACAATTGTTGTGGGTTGGGGAAAACAAGGAGACCATGACTAGAAAAACAGAGGGGCTTGGGGCCGAGACTCCTTCCGGATAAGACATTAAGGGAGACCAAGGCACTTAAACACAAAAGGGGCGAACAAAAAATGATGTTACCAGTCGAAGGGGGAAAAAACTTTGAGACTTGGCATATGATAGGGAAAGAGAGACAGGGAAACAATTACAAATTTAGGTACTAACAACAAACACATAAGACTCTAGACAACATCATGTGATAACAGAGGGGAATGTGTTCCATTCCCTCATGAAGGGCTAGTATAAATAGATGTGAGATTAAATGAACAAGGATGCTTTGTTGTCATTGTTGTTCCTGAGTTTATGGTTTAAGGCTATAAAACATACCGTCAAGGCATCCGTAAAATATTCAAAAGGAAAGATTTAGAAATAGTAATTTAAAAGAAGGTTAAGGCAAAATCAGTTTCTCAACTGTCTTTGTCTTGCTTCTTGTTGTTCTTGGATGCTAATGTCTCGTTCAATAGCAGCCCATGACTGCTCAAGCTCAACCCGGTTAGTTGATGTCTGTAAAATGGTATTAAATAAATTTAAGGCAATGATGGTTTGGTCCTGGAGGCCTGGTTCAACGTTAGGTTGTCTGCTACTAGGGACAGTCATGGATGATAAAACTTTAGTTGCTTATAAATGGATTTTAATCAGTTTGTTACTTCAGATTTCCAGAGATGAGATCAAGGAAAACAATTTTAAAATTTAAACAGTAATGTAAACACATTAAAGGTTGTTTCCTGGTTTTGTAACAATTTCGAGAATTGTAAACAACAAATAAACACTACAGAGAAATACAAGGCTTTAATCAAGAAAGAATCTTATATTTCAATAGACAATAATGAAAGAAAAGACGAGGTTTCTAACAAGGGTTAAGTATTAAGGAACAAAAGCTTCACAGGTCTTGAAATTACTAAAAGCGATTTCAGAGGAAAAACTGTAAATCATTTGACATCCAAACCAATATGAAATATAAATCAATGATGCGTATAGCTTCAAATTGATCTACTTGTTAGATATAACATTTAAAGGAAAAAATTCAACAGAGTATGATAAACAGGGAGAAGACACATAGTTACAAAGTTGTAGGATCCAGAATCTTGTTTGCGATTTATATTCTGATGTATTTCAAAACTGATATTACAAAAATGGCTCTCTCCAAAATTTCTGGAGCCATTTCTCAACCTCTAGAAACCATATTTATACATTTTCATCAAAGTTTATCGTTGGTCATTAACCAACTTCCTAATATTACGGTTACATAAAAATAATGTCAATCGTTTACAATTTCTTTTTAATTTCTAATAATAAAAACATTTAAAAAAGGTTTCAAACTTGCATTGATGAACTTTCTTTTTCTGCATCAACACACTGAACACATTTTCCCAAAAAATTTACTAAGATCCTGGGAGCTTCAGGTATCTCATTTGCTTCAAATGAGAAAAATCTCCTCTGTAATTCGGGCAACCGACTTTCTATTATTCTTTCTGTGAATTTAAAAGTTTTCAACATTAAACTCGAAGTCACCATCCACTTGTTAATCTCTGTGATGTTGATCAATTTGATGTTTGAAATCTCTACTTTCTTTTCCTCGAGATCTTCTCTAAACCTCAGCTGATGCTTGGCTATATTGACTTCGCCTAACAATCCAGAACAACCATCTGTTCCGATATTCAATAAACCTCTTTCAAAGAGATTGAAGATTCCTTGGCAATCTTCATTAACTTCTCTTGTGATTCGTTTATATTTAGCCAATTTTGATTCCCACACTTTAATCATTATATCTCCTTTAACATGTTCAGAAATAGATAATTTCTGAGTCTTTCCAATTTCTTCCTTTGATGAGGAAGCCACTGCTTTCTAAAAGGTTGTCCTAGCTGCTTTCGCCTCCCTTTCTTTCTGGAACACATTCTCCAAAGATTTATTTGATTCCTGAAAATAATTCTGGATTACTTCCAGATTCGAGAACACTTTTTGTTGTTCCTCCTCTATTCTTACATATATTTCTAATGCCTGTGTCCTGGAATTTTCAAGTTCTACTACCTGCTTAACAATAGATAAAATATTATCTTGCAAATTTTTATTTTCTTCTCCCAGCTTTCGAACTTGTTCCTGTGTGACCTGTATTAAGTGTTTTGCCTCATGCAAGTCTTTATTCAATTTCTGGATCTCCTACATATCCTTTAATCTATCTTTTTCTAGCCCTTTCTCTATTCCCCAGCTAATATTTCTTTCATTTTCTTTTATTTTGTCTTGCAGCTGGATTATTGTTTGATCCTTCTGTTCAAGCATAGTTGTTAAATTACCTACAGAACACATGTTTGTTGATGCTATTGCACCCATTGTACCTTCTAATTCTGTAGCAAAATCTCCCTCTTTGAGTTTCTTTCCATCTATGATAACTCTATGTTTTTTAATCGTTCCTTCTCCTCTTGGATGAATTTCATGTTTCAAGACTGCTCTTCGCTTTTTGCTAAAAAAATAATTTGATGGGGGGATTTCATCTCTTGAAATCGGCTCTAGATCACTGACATATAAAAATCCTTCATGGGGAGTTCCGAAAGTCGACTGTAATGGAGTTAAAGAAGTAATCGGACTACCAAGTTCAGTTGAAGTTTTTCCTCCTATTTTCTCTGGAATTGATTCTGGTTCTTTTCCCTTATCCATTCCTGATTCTTTTGTTTGAGAACCCTCTGCATCTTGAGAAGGTTTCTCAATATTCTTCAACTTACCTTTGTCATCTGTTTTACCCTAAGTATTAGTTTCAAACCCTGGAGGGGTTTCTTCCCGTTCTAGCAACGGGGTCGAAATTTCACCCTGTAAAATCTTAGGCAAGTAGCTTCGCCTATGGCTTTGAAAAGATGCAAACCCAACCTGTGAGTCTGGTGACAAAGCCTGGACTCTGTTCAACACTTCTTTATAATACTTAACATCTTTAAAAATATCATCATAAACAGATACCTCATGTTCATATGCCTTTAAATTGCAATGAATGTAATGCATACTTATTATTTGGTAGGGGTCGTATTTCCTGTGCTCAATATTTACTAGCTTCATTTCTTCCAATGACTCGGCCTCTACCTTAGAATGAACTAAATTTGATAAAGTAAATTTCCCGACATGAACAGGGAAAGATGGCCATGCTTTTTTCTGAAGTGCTTTCAATTCCAACCCAATACCACCCTTAGCTAACTGATGAGCTACTTCTCTGCATATCAATCTGTCTGGTAATAATTTCGGGAGTGCGTGAGGAGCAATGGAACAGCCATAGACCCTAACATAGGAACAATTTTCCTTAGTAAACCAGTCGGCAACAAATTTAAGACTTTCTATGACTGCATTATAAATGCGAGGGGGTTCGCATCCAAAAAATAATTTGTGCATAGGAATAATGAAAAAATGACAAACTTCGTAAAATGCTTCTTTAGCATTTTCTTCCCAGAGGGTTGAGTGGTATTTATGAACAGGCTCTAGGTAGGAAACACTCCAACTCGAATTCATTATTGGAAATGGGGTCATAAAAAAGATGGCATCCATAATATATGCATACATATAAAAAGACACTGGTTTTCCCTTTGACTTGGCTGCTTTATAATTTAAAATTTCTTGCTTTAGGTTATCCGATAAAATTTTATGCTGGTTAAAACCATTTCCATTTGAAACTTCTTCTAAGAAGGGTACCCAGTCTTCATGAAAGTGACAAGGATCTTTTCTCCCGAAAATTCTGCATAACATCATGGCTACATAAACCATATATTCATTTAAGGAAGTTGTAGCATAAATCCCATGAGAATCAGCCTTAAACTTAGCTTCAGACCTCGCCCATCCTTTAATCATGTCGGGATATGACTGGTCTACTTCAATACATTCTTTTCTCTGAAATTCAGCTAAAAATTTAGCATTAAAGGTGTGTTTATAATTCGGCGATAGTTTATACATTACTTGAATGTGCTCAGGCCAAAACGAGCCGACGATAGCTCCTTGCTCATTCTGAATACTCCTTGTTGGGATATCTACCTTATCCAGAGCCCAGACGACCATCTCAGTATATGCCACCAGGCTCGAACGCCCAACAACCTTATGAAGTTCAGACTCATCAATGTCCCATAGATGATTTTCAGAATCAGGGTCGGCATACTTTAACTCATCCTCCAGCAATTCAGAGGTTTGAGTCCATGCTTTGATAGAGTGTATGGCATGTGTAGTAGTATCTGAGATAATATCTCTTTCCTTTGGTTCTTCGTTTTTCTTCGGTTCTTTTTTAGGTGTCATAGCTCTGTGTTTGACTTGAGAACTTGTCACGGAAAGTGGATGAATAAGCTCAGCTTTAAAATGAAAATACAGGCATTTCGAACGTTTACTTTGAATATATCATAAAAATAATGAGATTTGTATAGTCGTCACGAATTTAAAGTTATTAATGCAAAAAATATTTTCGGAGATATGCATTTAATGTCCGTACTTAGGCGTTCTCGGCGTTTTCAAATAAAAAGAGAAACTTGCTTAATCGGACAACGATGCATTAATGAACACTCAAAGAAAGATTAACTTTAAACCTGTTTTAGAAAAAAGCTTTATTAGTGTTAATTATAGATCAAATCTAAAAACATGACTTTTTCGGGGTTTCGGCAATCTTGATGTCGAAAGGCATGTTGTCGAAGAAACCCGATCGCCGAAATCTCGAAATCGCGATGTATTAATTAAAATTTAAATGTTTTTATCATGTTAATTAATCGAGATTAGACCCTTTCAAGATTTCAGAAATCAGGATTTCGGGAAATACGATGACATGAGACGTGCTCTCACGGAATCGCGAATCGTGAAATCGCGATGGCTTGTTTCTTTTTCAGAATAGGTTTTAACTGATCTTAATTAATGAATAATCATGATTAGGGCCAAAACATCATTAGTTTAATCTATCGGGATTTCGGGAAATATGATGATAAGAGATGCGCTCTTACAGAACCGCAAATGCCAAAGTCGCGACATAATTATTTAACTCTTAATATTTCTTAATATCTCTTGCATTATTTAACTAGTAATATTTCTTAATAATTATTTAATTCGTGGTTTTACTTAAGATTTAAATGCATCGGGAAATCCCAATTTTTTAATCCCAATTTTTTTAATGTTTAAATGAAAAACTCGTGAATTTAAAATTATATTCCTTTTAAATAATTTCAAAGAGCGTTTGAAAAACTTATATTTTTGTAAACTTTTTCCTGTATTTATTCAAAAAATAAATGATAAAAAGGCGTCGCAAATTTAGACATGACTAAATTCTTATTTTAAGAAAGCCGAAAGCCGAAAGCCGAAAAACACAAAAAATAAAAATCTAGGCCTTAAGGATTAAAGATTTTAAGATCTGTTTCAACATAGGCTCCAACTGGGGACCTTGTCTCCCTGCGGGACGAGGAGAACATGTAGACTCAATTCCTTCATTGGGTAAATGGTGTCAAGGGTTTATGACTGGTAAACTGTTAAAGGAGAGGAAAAAGAGATTTATAAAACATGTGAAAACCTTTTCAAAACTTTTTATTTGCTTTAAACTCAGTTGTAGTTTTCTTCATAATATTCTCTTTCTCGTTCTAAATTTAAGTTAATATTAAGATGATTAAAACAATCTTAGGAAACTCAACAGATTTGTAAATTTCAGCTTGCATCAATCGAAATAAAAAAATTTAATTTTTAATTAGGGAGCTCTATTTTGACTTCAGATGAGTATTTGGTTTTGAAAAATTGATAACTAGAATAGAGTTATAGATAATTATGACAAACTTATAGACACCTCAGATATTGCTTCACTGCCAGTGGGCCTGTTCAGTACCCCATTGAAGTTATCTGTCCCTTTTTATTGAATTTCCTTTCACCGCTTCGAGTGCTAATTTTATGCTCAGATATTGTTTCACTGTCAGCAGGCTTGTTCAGTACCCCGGTGAAGTTATCTGTTTCTTTTATATTTAGACGAGGGCAATCATTTAAATGAATTTCCTTTCATCGTCTATGGGACTAGATGGGGGCAATCAAATATGAATTTCCTTTCACCATCTGTCTTATAGTTAGCTTGTGCATACGAAGCGGGGGCAATCAGTTATACTTAATATATCAGGGGTGGTTATCTGTGTAAAAATTTATAATAGAGGTTTGTCGACTTGTTTTGATTATTCTAGACCAATTTTTCTCAACTTTCAAAACCCTTCAGTCTGTAGAGAAAAAGGGAAAAAATATTTTCAGGGGTTTTCTTTTGAGCAAGCTTAAAACCTCAGACAAACAGTTAAGAAACTTAAGATAGTCAAAATCAACTCAAACATAACCATTTTTAGTCAGAGAATAAGAACTATGAAAACTGACCTTACTGAATTTAATGATTTATTGATTTTCCAGATTAATACATAATCTCTCCTACTTTGATAAGAAAGTCGGAAAAAGTGAAAGATAGTATTGAGGGTATAAAAGGAGATTTTCAACAATCTGTAAGCCAGAAAACCTAGGTTATGATTTCAAAAATAACTCTTTGGACTCCCTTTTTTTTTTCAGTATAAAATCTTAACTAATTTTTATTTTATTTTAATTTATTTACAAAATGAGGAGCGGTTTTCAAAAAATGAAAAACAAAACGGTATATACAATGAGATTTTTTGTGAATTAATTATTTCATATAATGCTTTAAAAAATGCCCATTACAAGGGCATTCAAGATCTTACCATCCAACTTTTCAAGAAGAAATGAATTTTTTCCTTCAGAAGATGCTACCTTAAATGGTCCATACCAAATATGATCGAATTTACCATTTTTTCCTGAATCCTCCTTTCGAGCATCCCACCTCAAAACCAAATCCCCTGGGAGAAAATTCCTTTCCTTGGCTTTACAATCAAATAATATCTTCATATCGTCCCGGTGCTTCTGCAACTTTTCATCCACTACATCCTTGTGTTGTTGAACTTCAATCAGCTGGTTTATCCTTCTTGTGAGAGGATTTGGTTCTTCCTTCTCATCTTGCCATAGTTTCATCACAGGAAGTGCTAGGTTTATGGGAAACACTACATCAGTTCCATATACCATTTGAAAGGGAGAAGTATCGATAGACTTCTTTGTGCCTATCCGATTTGCCCACGGAGCATATTTTAAGTGCAAATGCCAAGATTTTTTATTTTCATTTAAGACTTTCTTGATTATACTGATCAAGCTCTTGTTAGAATATTCTGCCAGACCATTTCCCTGCGGGTAGTATGTTGTGGAATGTCCCAACACAATATTATATTTCTGGCAAAAAATGATCATTGTCATAGACTTAAAAGCCTGTGCATTGTCTGTGACTATCTTTCTAAGAAAACCGAACCTAGACAAGATATTTTCTTCTAAAAAGTCTATAACTACTGAATCAGTGGCCTTCCTTTTTGGGATAGCTTCCACCCATTTGGTGAAATAGTCTATAGCGGTCAGAATCCATCTATGTTGGGCACTTGAACGAGGATTTATCTCACCTATGAAGTTAAGTCTCCATTGCTGAAAAGGAGCTTCTGTCTTGACTAGGACTAATGGCATCGCTGGTAGCTTATGTTTTCCTGTAAAAAATTGGTAAGGGTTGCAAGCTCGTACCTTAGCATTGACATCTGGGAAAAGTTTAGGCCAGTAATAACCAGCCCTCAGGATTTTGTATGTCGTAGCTCTCCAAGCATGGTGCCCTCCACAAACTCCTTCATGAAATTGACTTATAACTTCCTCTGTTTCTGATTCGACCAGACAGACTAAGAGGAAACCAAGCGGGTCTTTCCAGTATAATCGTTTCTCGAAAATACAGTATTTAACTGCATGTAGCTTCAACGTTCTAGCTTTGGATGGGGACAAGTCAGCTGGAATTTTCAAAGTTAATAAGTATGTTACTATGTCCTTGTACCAATTTGATGACGTGAATTTCTCCTCGATCCTGTTTTCGATTATTTGGTCATCAAGTTCATTCACGTCTATCCATCCTTCTTCCTCCTGAGCACTATTTATCCCAAGAGACCTGAAATTGGATTCAGCTAAAAGTTTAGCTAAACCCTGTCATTTTACCAATTTGGTCAGTTTAACCTCCAAGTCGAACTCTTGAATTTTTTCAATCCATCTTCCTCTTTTACCATCACTGTTTGCTTGAATCAAGATATCCTTTACAGCACTAGTGGGTACATATGCAATCACTTTAGAATGTAAAACATAAGTTCTGAAATCTTTCAATGCCTTTACCATAGCATAAGCTTGCTTTTCCATTATATTGTATTTAAGTTCAGCATCTCGAAGGATTTTTCTAAAGAAGGCTATCGGTTGTTCAAAACCTTCTTCGTTCTTCTGAAGGAGTACAGCAGCAAGCATGTGTTCAGAGGCAAATGAAAAAATAAGAAAATATTTGAGGTAATCGGGACTCACTAATACTGGTGCCTCACTTATAACTTTCTTAATATGGGCAAAGGATGCCTTAGCTTCAGCTGTCCATTTTACTTCACTATTTTTTCTGAGCATATTTGTAATCAATTTAACAATTTCAGCGAAGTTAGGAATGAATCTTCTTAAGAAATTTATTTTTCCTAAAAATGATTGAATTTCTTTAACATTCCTAGGAGTGAGATCGGAAG